>APFE031511682.1:0-19111 GCA_000404065.3 Pinus taeda | reverse complement strand
TATTTCTAATGGGCGGTAATCATTAGGAAAATCATCTACAATGATATCACAATAATTCTCCAGCATCTCTTGAATTTCAATTGGCAAATAAAAAATCTTAGTGGAAGTAACTATTACCTTGGGTTTGCAAATCAGTGCAAAATTTACCTTATCCTCTTCAATATGCTACAAGTATTATTTTCCACTAAGAAATAGGGTCTTTGGATCAGATTTTCTTGATGCATCCTCTTCTTCGATAGATAGCAATGTATGATTAATATCATCTTTACCAAATTTGTATGTGTTCTTTTTCCCATCATTCATGGCTTCTCTATCATACTGGAAATGTCCTCCCAACAATGTGTGACAAACATCGATAGGCATCACATCACACAAAATTTTGTCTTTGTATTTGCCCAATTGCAACTCCACTTCACACTGTTCATTCACTAACAACTAATGTCCTTTTTGAAGCCATGACACATTGTAAGGTGTTGGATGTTTCTTTGTCTTTAATTTCAACTATTCCACAACTTCTGTAGAGACCAAATTATGAGTGCACCACTATCAATTATCATTTAACAACATTTTCCTTGAACCTTGCACACAGTCGTGAACAAAGTCTTTCTTTGTGCTAGTTCAACAACTTCCTTTGGTGGCTTTAACAAACCTTTGTTAGCTACCAAAGATTCCCGTTTCTCTGGTACATTTTCTTCTTCTGGCACCTTTACTACTCCTTCCTCACTCTGAGCAACAATTACATTTCTCTTTTTTGTTCCTGCATTTTCTGGGCACTCTTAGGCTTTGTGTCCCAACTTGTTACATCCACAACATCTAATTTCTCTTCCTCTGCCTCTTCCTTCTCTTCCTCTGAAAAATTCCTTCTTCCACTTGCATCACCTTATGTCGGTGTATGCTAACTCGAGTTGTTGGTAGCTCCATCTCTAGCTGTTGTAGATCTTCCTCTACCACCTTAAGTTCCCCTTCCTCGAAAAGTACCTCTACTTCTAGAAAATTGCTTCCTCATGAGTTTTTCTTCAGCCTTCAATACCATATGATAAGCCTCTTCTACTGTTTTAGGAGATAGCAAACTTATCTCATCCTGAATCTCCATTTTGAGTCCATTTATATATCTTGCAACTTTCTCATTTGTATCTTGAATTTTTCTAGCTCTTATGCTTACTTTATAAAATTCTTCTGTGTATTCTTTCACTCTCAAAGACCTTTGTCTAAGACTCTGCATGTGCTTATATAATGAAAGTTGATAATCACTAGGAAAAAGCTTACCTCTCAACTTTTCCACCATCCTGTTCCAATTTTTAATTGGCTTCTTACCAAGTAATTTTCTTTCTGTCTGCACTCCATCCCACCAAAGTGTTGCATGTCCTTTCAATTTTGTGACAACAAATTTCACTCTCTCTCCTTCTTCCATTTCTTCATAATCAAAGAATTTATCCATGTAATTAATCCAATCTATCAACTCTTCAGGGTTTAAACCTCCTATATAAACTAAACCCTCAAGTTTTGGTTTATATGTGGATCCCAACACTCATTTAAAGAATCTCATTTCAGGAGTAACTTCTGCAAGTTCATCTTCTTCTGCAGCTTCAACTTCAGGCTCACTAACATCTCCATCTCTTTGATTTCCCATTTCCACTGCTTCTATTCTAACTTTCATCTGTTGCATAGCTCCCAACACTTCAGTATTTGCAACCAGTCTTCCTCTTCTTCGACCACAACAACATCTTCCTCCAACTCTGAAAGCCATGTTGGATTTCTTTCTTTAATCTTTGAGATCCTGATCAGTGTCAATAAGATGCTCTGATACCACTAATGGTGGGTTGCTTGCATGTGTTAATGATAATCGTTCAAAACCCAAAATGATCTCTTCAAGTTCAAGAGGGACTTCTCCTCAGGTTTCCTTCGGAGTATCAATCATCAACTTCTAAACTTAGATATTCTTCTAAAACAACAAAACTGTTTCATTTACCTGAAATATGGAAAACCTTCACTTTTTCTACAGTATAAAAAAGAATTGAAACTTTAGTTAGAACCTTATCGTGTCCATCATTCCACAAATATTTAGTGTGCTAAACCTCCGTCATTGACCTCATACTTCAATCTGACAGTTATCACTTTCCCCACTCGCAAACCAGCCGGACAATCACCACGATGTTTAATGAGTAGAGAGCATGCGAGAAAAGTAGTTTTCCCATGCTACGTCTGAGTTGCGAAGTGTAATTGTGTGAAAATTACAAATACAACTTACCACCTTGAGGCCACGCGAGAAAAAACTTTCTCCTACAAAGGTCGCTTTTCTATTATGTTTAACTTCTGTACTTGTTAGCACATGATAACCATTAGATCTATTAGATGTGTTGATGAGACAGTTCAGACCTTTTCCCACATTTCTTGCGAATTTATCAGGTTTTCCTCATTCCACCAAGGTTTTAGTGCTTCCGCCAAGTTTAATATGTCTCTACGTTATATTCAGGATATCTCTAACTAAACCCTATGGTTTTGAAATACATTCAAATTATCTAAATGCGCAATGTATGAAGATTTAAACGTGTTAACACAAGATTATACAAAAATCTAATGCCAAAGGCCAAACTGGGAATCAATAGTATTCAGAAATATTTTGAAGGAAATTTAAAACCTCCGGGATTGACCATTCATGCATAGAATACAAAGAGACACAAAGAGATTCCAATTTCTAAAATACAATTCTCCACAATCAAATCCCTTTTCATTAATTCAAAACTTACATAAATACCTATACATACAACAACCAGATCCTAAATCAAAGCACCAAAACTGCCTAATCCTATCTAATCTGTAGGATATTCTCCTTGAGAATCTCCCTAAGCCTAACTACTTTAATTAATTACAAGATAATCCAAATCCATGAATTCTAGCTCAAATCCTATCTAGAAATATTTGTAAATTAACAGCTAAAGGATCCCACTCCTTTGCTTGGAAACTTTTTTTATATTTTTGTAATAAATTTCGAAGTATTTTGTCTTCGAGCCTCATGCTCCTGCATGAGTGAGTATGAACTTCCTATCACCATGAATCATACATACATCAATCACCCAACCAATTGGGGATACACCAAATTTGATTCATCCACCCAACCAAGTGGGGATATATCATTGTTTATACATGGATGAAATATAACAATTATCACATCATCCTTCCCATGCATAGTGGGGAAACAAATTACATCATATGTCCAATAGGACTCATTCAAAAATAGACTATGACAGAATGTGACATATTACACCCTAGATCTTTACATGACCTATGCAACAATGAATATCTGAAACCATAACTGAAATCAACAACCATAATGCAAACAATGTAGAATGTTTGTCAAGGTTAATGCTCCCCATGAATGTGTGCTATCTGTGCATTGTCAACAAACCATTCATCAAGGCATCTTCATCAGTCAGATAAAAATCAATGAACAAAGCATATCAGCATACAATAATCATCAATATCAGACTGAGCACCCATGTAAAAGTCTAACCCAGTGTTTTTCTATCAGAAAAAGATCTACACTCCTTAAGCCACAGAAACTCATGTACATACGTGACTATCCTTCATGAAATCCACATATAGGACCTTTTTTTTTCTGAAAAGTGGATTTAACAGCACGATGATGCAGAAACTACTCCCAACTTTTGTTTGAGATATTCAAATGTTTCTCTCGGAAGTGGTTTGGTAAATATATCAACAACTTGTTCTTTGGAGGGAACATACTCCAATTTAACCTTTTGTTCAAGCACTTGTTCTCATAGAAAATGGTACTTAATGGGTATGTGCTTAGTCTTGGAGTGCATGACAGGATTTTTTGAAATACTAATGGCACTTGTATTATCACATAAAATGGATATGGTGGAGAATATGTGATTTGAATGTCTTGCAATGTTTGCATCATCCAGAGTAGTTGTGTGTAGCAAAATGCAGCAACCCCATATCCCGCTTCAGCTGTAGATAGGGAAATCGAACTTTCTTTCTTGCTGAACCAAGATACTAACCGTGATCCCATATAGAATGTACCTCCACTAGTGCTTTTTCAATCATCAAAATTTCCTGCCCAATATGCATCTGTATATGCATGAAGAGTAAGACATGTATATTTAGGATACTATATACCAAAGTCTTGAGTTCCTTGAAGATATTTGAATATTCTTTTTATAGCCTGAAGATGTGATTCCTTTCGATTTTCTTAGACCCTTCCAACAATTCCTACTGCATGCATGATATCAGGTCTGGTACCTGTTAGATAGAGCAGACTTCCAATCATAGATCTGTAGGTTGGTTGATTCACTGTAGGTGATTCATCATTAAAGCTGAGACTACATTTTGTTACCATTGGAGTACATACTGGTTTAGAATCTTCCATTCCATATTTCTTCAGAATTTTCTTGAGATATTTGGTTTGTGAAAGAAAATTACCATCTTTTGTTTTTTGTATTTGCAAACCAAGAAAATAAGTAAGTTCACCAAGTAAGGACATTTCAAATTCTTGCTGCATAACCGAAGCAAAGCTCTAACTCATAGATTCTTCATTGCTGCCAAACATGATATCGACAACATAAATAACAATAATTAGTAGTTTATCATTCTCAATCTTGGTGTATAATTTGTTGTTCGTAGATCCTTTTGTGAACCCTATTTGTTGAAAATATTTGTCAAGGAGATAATACCAAGCCCTTGGAGCTTTTTTCAATCCATAAAGAGCCTTTCTGAGCTTGCATATAAACTTTGCATAATTTCCTAGAATGAATCCTTATGGTTGTTCAATACAGACTTTTTCTTCTAACTCTCCATTAAGAAATGTGGATTTTACATCCATTTGATACACTTTGAATTTCTGAAAACTTGAAAGAGAAAGAAACATTATTATGGCTTCAAGTCTAGAAAAAGGTGCAAATGTTTCTTCAAAGTCTATACATTCTTGTTGAGCATACCCTTTACATACAAGTATTGCTTTGTTTCTAATAACCTCTCCATTTTCATTCAATTTATTCTTGAATATCCATTTTGTTCCTATAACATTTTTATCAAGAGGTGTAGGAACTAGTTCCCAAGTATCATTATTTTCAATTTGGTCAAGTTCTTCATTCATTTCCTTAACCCAAAATTCATATTTTCTAGCTTCATTAACATTCTGTGGTTCTACGGAGGATAGTAATTCTAGATAACTAGAAGTTCCTGCAATATTTCTTCTTATCTGTACTCTAGATCCCTTTTCTCCTAGAATTTGAGATTCTAGATAATTCTTTTGAACATACCTAGATGGATGTTTTTCCCTATAAGTTGTCTCTTCTTCTAATATTTCATTGCCTTCTTCCTCTATATCATTTTGATTTGATACATGCAAGCATTCATTGTCTTCCTCATAGCCATCATCCTTTGTTTTCTCTGGGTTTCTACATGCTTCATCAATTACTACATCAATGCATTCAACAATTTTACGAAGTCCCTTGTTATAAAATTTGTATCCTTTACTTATGGATGAATAACCAAGAAGAATTCCTTTGTCTCCTCTGGTTTGACAATTACCAAGTTTCTCATCAGTGTTTTTGATGAAACATTTTCTTCCAAAAAATCTAAAGTGTTTTATAGTAGGAGGCTTACCATATCAAAATTCATATGGAGTTTGATCACTATTTACCCAAACATTAGCTTTGTTGAGAATAGTCACAAAAGTAAATGCAAATTCAACCCAGAAGGTTGCAGGAGTTCCACATTCATCATGCATAGCTCGAGCCATTTGTTGAACTATTCTATTCATTATTTCCACTAATCCATTTTGTTGAGGACTTCTGGCAACAAATAACTGCCTTTTTATTCCATGTTGTTCACAAAAATAAAAAAATTCATCTAATATGAATTCTCCCCCTCGATCAAATTTGAGACATTTGATTTTTCAATCTGATTAATTTTCAACTAAAGCTTTAAAGGCTTTAAACTTTCCAAATGCTTCATATTTATGGTTTAGTAGATCTATCCAACACATTCTAGAGAGATCATCAATGAATAAAATAAAGTATTATTATCCACGAGGTGACTTTTTCCTTGTCGGTCCACACAAATTACTATGGATGAGTTCAAGAGGCTTACCTGTTGATCCTTATTTTTCACTGAAATGAACTCTGGTTTTCTTACCGACTTGACATGGTTTGCATATGGTATTTTCCGGGATATTGATATCTAGAAGATCACGATTTGCCTTGAGCCTGCTTACTTTTATTATTTGAGAAAAGCTTAGATGCCCCAATCTTCTATGCCATAACCAATTTTCATTTGTTTTTCTTAGATAGGATTGTTTTTGTCCTCCTTTCATTATGTATAGAATGTTTGGAGTTCTAGTACCTTTGATTATGATCTTTCCTGTATCAAGCTCACGAACCGTACATCCATTTGATTGAAACACAAGTTCATTTCCTTGATCACACATTTGACTCACACTCAACAAGTTATGTTTTAAACCATCAACATACATGACATTTCTATCTTTAACCTTTTCTTTCAAATAAACAGAACCTTTACCTTCAATAATAGCTAGTGTGACATTTCGAAAGGAAACATTCTTTTCCTTTTCTAAAGCATTATATGAATGAAGTTTCTCGTTATCACCTATCATGTGTTTAGAGCATTCACTATCAATGTACCACTAATTTTCTTTTCCTTCTCCAAATAGAGCTATGCCACATCTTTCTGATTGAAATTCCTTCTTTTTCCATACCCTGGAATTTGATGATGTTTGCCCCTTTTGAAGTGTTGGTCGAAATTTTATCCTGCATTCAGATTCTTCATGACCAAAGTATTACAAAATGAACATTCAATTTCATCTTCAAGAGGAGAAAAGTTATTATAAGAACTTTTCTTGATTCCTATTACACTCCTTTGATTTCATGCTTCTCTAGTCATGATAGTTTTGTAAGCAACACATTGAGGAACCTTATGCCGAAAGTTATGGAATGAAAAACATTTTCCATTAAAGAAGTTTCTATGATCATAGAATATTTTGGTATTGAACATGATTTACCTGATGAGTACTTTTAGGCTTTTGCTGACGATTGACATATTGTTCACTGGTCTTTGTTGCATTAATATAGCTTCTGGTGGAGGTTGATGGCTTTTGTGATTCAGATGATTCTTCAGTATATCCAAGACCTATCTTAATAAGAGGATAACATTGAACCTTGATGATTTCATTTAAATTTTCTGATCCTTTAGCAAATATAAGATTAAGAAATTTTTTCATCTCAAGTTCTTTTCTTAAACCTACAACTTCACATGGTTTTTCATTGTTCTTTTCTCTTTTAGTGAGTTGATGTGTCAACGTGTCCATGATCATATTCTTTTATTCCAAACAGATTCTGAGTTTAGTGATTTCTTCAAGAAATTCTTCCTCTTCTAAGGCATCCAAAAAATAGTCATTGTCATAAGCCATGAGTAGCTTATAATCTTGTTCAGTTTCATCTTCATCACTATTAGATAATCCATGACTATCTTCATGAGTATAGTAACTTATTCTATTAAAAACTTATTTTCTATAGCCTTTTGCAAATTTCTTTCCCTTTTCATGATTATCTTTATGAGAACATTTTGTAGCATAATGACCAATTCTACCACAAGCAAAGCATTTGAATGATAACTTACCTGTAAATCTTCCAGAGCCCTGTTGAAGCTTCTTGAAAAAGTTTACCTCATCTTCTTCTTTTGAAATGTATCCTCATTCATTGTGCTCTTCCTTTTCATTTCCTTTAGCTGAAGCTTTGAACATAGCTTCTCTCATATCTAACAAACCTCCTTTCCTCATTTCTAAGGCAGTCATAATTTCATGAAGTTGAACCATAGTAATAGATTGAATATCCTACTTTTCTTCTATGGCAGATACTTTTGACTCAAATTTATAAGACATGTATCTCAAAATTTTATGTACTAAAGTAGCCTCCTTTATCTCTTCATCCAGATTCTTCATACAATTAATAATCTCATCTACGCACAAAAAGTAACTAGCAATACTTTCATCACTATGCATGATCCAAATTTAAACAGGAATGCAACAAATTACAGAGATAACCATAAACACAAAGATGCAATGGAAATAATACTTCATTTCATTAATGTAAAATGCTGAAATATGCTTACAAAGAGCAATGGAAATAGACCAGCTAGGGCGATGGTAGCTTATCTCTTAGAAGAGATGTGGCGGCTACATGCCTCTTAACTATGTTACAATGAGGCTCGAAGGCCTATTTATTGTTGAGAAACAATGGAAAATCCTCAACATCCAAAAACCTTACCCTAGAAGATGAAACACCAAACTGTGGGCCCCATTTGGGTAAATTGGTACATCAAATTCTCGGGGTCATAACTTTGGCATACGATCTTTGTTTGATGCATAAAATATCTTGTTAGAAAGTTCTATCTGAGAAATACAACTTTGGGAAGACCATGTATACCCATGTTGCTCCTATTTTTCCCAAAAAACGTCGTTTAGGGACTCAAAACAGCTCTAGAAGTTCAGGACCAGAAAAAATGCTAAAAGTAGTAAATTGTGCTACAATTAAGGAAACTGAAAAGTTGAAAGAAACAGTGGTGGGGGTCTAAGTGGACTTGGTAGGTGGCAGCCAATATCCACCTGGATCATTCCTCCCCGCTTAGGAAGAAATGGTCCCCATTATGTTGAGTTCCTCCATGATATGTGGAAAAATCTGTTGAACTTGGTCCCTCGTGAGCCACTTGCCCTAGTGAAGGAGTTTCCCTACTTTGACAACTCGATACAGTTGGATATTCTACTAGAAAGTGTGTTTGATCTGTGTGTCCATGATCTGATCAATTGCAGCTTGTCTATGTAATCTAGATTTAACTCTATGGGTGTGAGATGTTCTGTAATGTCAGATGTATCTAGTAATGGTGGTAAGTATGGCCGAAGGCGGTCCACATTGAACACTTGGTGCAGGCCAAGGAATGGGGGAATTCTGAGCTCAAATGCATTGTCTCCCATAGCCTTAGTAATGGTGTAAGGACCATATCGAAGTGGCTTGAGTTTCTAATAGGCTCTGGGAAGGCATTCCTTTTGCAAATACAACCAGACTTTATTGCTCACCTCAAACTTGCGTGGCACCCAGTGTTGATCATGTCAATGCTTGTACTTGGCATTTGGTTTCTCCATAATGAAATGGACCTACTGGCGAATATGTTGGATGTGCTCAATTAAGCTAGTTTCCTTATCTGTTTCACACTGGACATGAGTTGAATTTGTGTGAGTAGTTACGAATGGCATGGCCACATCAATGGGACATAATGGCTGGAATCCCAAGCCCACCTGAAAAAGGGTTGTGGCTAGTCGAGTTGTGGAGAGCTCGATTGTAGCTGTGCTGAACATAGGGGAGGCTCTCATCCCATGTGCGTGGATGCTTTGAGTTTTACATGCACAGAATGTGTATGATCATCCTGTTGACAACCTTTGTCTCCCCATCAGTTTGAGGATGGAAGGTTGTGGACTTAGTGAGTTTGGTGTCCAACATCGACTAGAGACTGGAACAAATTGTACTAAGGAAGCTACTATCCCAATCCGAGATGATAGACTGTGGGATCCCAAAATGTACCCACACTCGTTCAAAGAAGAGTTTAGTAGTGGCTTTTGCTGTGATATTGGTCTTGCAGGCCGCCATAATGGCCATCTTTGAGAACCTGTCGACGACCACAAAAACACAGTTTTTTCCATGCTTAGTGGAAGGAAGGCCTGACATGTAATCCATGGAGATGGTTTCCCAAGGTCAACTACGGGTAGGAAGCGGGGTATAGAGGCCTTGCTTCTTGATGGTCGGTTTGGCAATGACACAAGCAATGCATGATCTAATTTACTTCCTGACATCCTGTTGAAGATTTGACCAATAGAAGTACTTCTGCAGTACTGCCACCAGTTTCTCGACCCCAAAATGCCCAACAACCCAACTGTAGTGTGCTTCATATATCAACTTGGCACACTCACTTGAAGGAACACAAAGGTGACCCATGTGGCATAACAGAGCATCCTAGAGGTGAAAATATGGAACATGTTGACCCTCCAAGAGTGTCTGGTATGCGTGGCCGAATTCTGGATCGCTTTTTAAGAGAAGTGGCCAATCAGAAGTCTTGTGCCCACAGGAGTTGAGCACAATGGTTAATGCCATGATCGGTGGTTGACTGAGGCAATATGCAACATTATTGGTGTTGCCTTACTTATACTTGATATTAAATTGGAACTATTGTAGGTATGTGAACCACTTCTGATGGCAATCATTTTGTAATTTCCCTTGGGTCTGTATGAACTGCAAGGGTTGGTGGTCTGTGTGGATGATTGTTTCCTTCCCCAAAATGTAATGCTTCCATTGTCGACAGGCCTACACAATGGAATACATCTCTTTGTCATAAGTAGGATACTTCCGAACAGTGTCTAAAAGTGTCTCACTGTGATATGCCACTAGATGCTCATGTCGAGTAAGGACTACCTCAATAGCATAGTCAGAGGCATCGGCCTCAACCTCAAATGGTTGTTGCAAGTCTAGTAATGCAAGCACTAGTGCTGTGCAAAGGTGATCTTTCAACTCTGTGAATGCCTTCTATTGAGATTCAGACCAAAATAATTTTTCTTTTGCTCCTCCCTTGGTTACTTGACTCAAGGGCCAAGTGATATGAGAAAATCCCAACACGAACTTGCAGTAGAAGTTGGCAAGACCTACAAAGTTGTGGAGCTCTGTTAGAGTGGTTAGAGATGGCCAATCTTGAATGACTTGGATGTTGGTTGGATCCACATGCACCCCCTGTTCATCAATAATGTATCCCAGATACTGAACTTGGGTAATGTCAAAAGTGCATTTCTCCAAATTTGCACATAACTTGTGTTGTCGTAGTGTTTGGATAACCTGTCGGATGTGGTGGAGGTGCTCTTCCTAACTCCGACTAAAGATTAAGATGTCAGCCAAGTATACCACTACAAATGAGTTGGTGAATGGCCACAAGATGTCATCCATTAGCCTCATGAAGGTTGTAGGAGCATTCGTCAATTCGAAATGCATAACCAACCATTTGAAAAGGCGCTCCTTGGCTTTGAAGGTAGTCTTCCACACATCGGAGGGTTCTATTGGTACATGGTGATATCCTGATTTCAAATCAATCTTGCTGAAGTATTTCCCCCCTTCAATTGGTCTAGGAGGTCATCAATCTGTGGGATCAGATACCTATTATGGACAGTGATCTTGTTCATCACCCGATAGTCAATACAAAGTCTCCAAGTCCCATCCTTCTTCTGTACCAATACAATTGAGCTCCCGCAAGGTGATGAACTTGGAAGGATGTGACCTTTCTGCAGGAGATCTTGAATTTGCCTCTTGATTTCATCGTTGTCCAGAACGGAGCAATGATAGATTGGTCCATTGGGCAGTGTCACACATGGGGTCAAATCAATGGAGTGCTTGACCTGACACTGTAGAGGAACCCCTGTAGAGGATGTGAAGATGTCCTCGTACTCCTCCACGACCTTGTCCATCTGTAGTTCTCGTGCATAGGGGCCCTGTCTGGAGGTTGTGGCCAACGTCTTCTTCTTTCCTCGAGGGTGTATCATTAGGAAAAAAATTTCCTAGTTTTGGAAATGAGCTTATTCAATTGTTTTTTGGTAACCAAAGAGATGGCAGCAGGTGGTGCTACCTTCGGTATCCTGTACAACCTATTTCCCAAAGTAACAATAACACCACGGGGCCTTGATTCATACACAACATGTAGATTCCACAAGTATGGTTGTCCTAATAATACATCACAAACTTCAAGGGGAGCAATGTTACACAATACCTCATCCGTGAAGGGCTTGATGTTGTATGGAAGGCGACACTGCTGCGTCATGCGAAGATCCCATCCTTGGTGAAGCCACCCGATGGTGTACGGTTGTGGATGTGTTGTGGTTAGTAAGCCCAACCATTTCACAACCTCTACCGAAATAAGGTCCTTTTGTCTCCCGTTGTCGACAATGAACTATAACGGGAAGCCGTTTACCCACATCTGGGAGTGGAAGAGACGCTCCTCCTCCTCTGGATCTTCGGGTTCCTCCTTCTGGATCTTCGTAGTGGCAACGGTGGCACTGGGCTCCACATCGATAATCTGCTTCTCTTTGTCATTCCCCTTGTCAGGTTTTGAATTAGTGTCAGAACATGCATCATATTCTGAAACCTTTAGCTCAGCCACTAGTGACTGCTTCGCTCGAAACTCACTTGTGTTGTGAGTGGAGCTCTTATGGAACTCACACCACTTTACCATATCCTTTTTCGGCTTCATGACGTTGTTCTTTTCTTGCAGCTTTGGTGAGTTATCTTGGGTCGCCCCACCTTGGCTTTGTCCTTTGTTCTGTGGTTTGGGGGCACCTTTCCCTTGCTTTGGATTCGTAGATCCAGAGTCTCGCTTCTTCTATTTAAAATTTTTCTTGACCTTGATGGCATATCGGTATGCTGTGCTGAGCGAGGGGACGTTTAGGAATTCTATTTCTTCCTAGATGTATTTGTGTAGACAGCCATGGTATTTGAGTACTAAATGATGCTACGAATACTTGATACCCAAATTTGTGTGAAGGGTATGGAAAATATTGGTAAACTCCAACACGTCTTGGTCCCTCCCCTTCCGCAACGTGGTCCACTTTATGTATTGATCCTCATAGCTTCTGACAGGGTAGTACTGCTCCTTGATGGCATCCTGGAATGAATCCCAAGTAGGTGTGACTGAAAATAGTGAGCCTGTACTTTCATCCTTCTGCTTGCATTAGGTCTCCCACCAATCCTTCAAGTGGGGGGCTGCTTTGAGAAGAGCAAAAATAATCTTTTCACGACTGGAAAAATCATGAACAAAAAAATAACCCTCTGGCATATTTAACCATTTATCAACGACATTTGTGTATATCTCACCTGAATATGGGGATTTCAAAATTAACTTGTACCTTAAACGTTGTGGCATTTCTAGAGTAGCTGTTAGAAGCTGATGCATCTCCCCTATGTAGCCACTGAAGGATCTGGGCAAATTTGTCCATCATCAAGTTCCTTTATTGCTCGAGGGCTTCTTCAAGAAAGATTTTTATAGGATCTCCCACCTCCTCTTCTTTCTTTTCATCTGCCATGGGAGGCTGTTGGGATTTGTGAGTTTGGTCTTGTAAAGGTTGGACCAGTGCAAGCCCTAACTCCTTATATCCCGACCTCATTAGGGACATGCAAAGAAAAACAGAGAAAATGCAGACCGCTCTGATACCATTGATCCAAATTTAAACAGGAACGAAAAAAATTACAGAGATAACCATAAACACAAAGATGCAGTGGAAATAATACTTCATTTCATTAATGTAAAATAATGAAATATGCTTATAAATAACAATGGAAATAGACCAGCTAGGGCGATGGTAGCTTAGCTTTGAGAAGAGATGTGGCGGATACATGCCTTTGAACTGTGTTACAATGAGGCTCGAAGGCCTATTTATTGTTGAGAAACAATGGAAAAGCCTCAACATCCAAAAACCTAACCCTAGAAGATGAAATGCCAAACTATGGGCCTATTGTGGCCACCAACAACCCCCCTCTTTGTTTGATATTAGCAATAACACCAAGCAAATGGGGACCCTTAATAAAAAATCCAAACAAACATTTTATGAAAATTTTTGTATTCAACTCCTTAAAACTTTATCGCATCGCGAGAAGAGAATGAAACGTTTTCTTATGAGCATAATAAACTGCAAAGAAGCGACGCGAAATTCACCGCATCACATTCATCATGAAGCACTCTTAAATGAAAAAACTTAAGAAATCTCCAACGGCCGATATGCGACGTCGCATATCGCAACATCGCGTAAGCAGCACACAATGATTGAATGACTAAACGCGATCTGCAATCTGCGATGTTGCGATCTGCGATAAATGTGATTTGCGAAAATTCGCGATCATGATTTTCTGTGATGAGACATCTTGACGACGTGATCCGTGATGTGAATCGCAGAAATCAGCCATCGCGAATTTTCCTCGGCGCAGTATTCAAGGAAAGTTGTCCGTAAACCAAAATTGGGCGCGCGCCTTAAAAGAAATTAATGATTGTACACAAAAGTATTTAGGAAGGACAGTTTTGTGTTTTTTGAAGAGTCAGTTTGCTATGGGTGTCATGATTATGCATTCATAAGAGCTTAAAGCTTTCATGTCAATATTTATTATCATTACTCTTTTCCTTTGCGTAAACTGTAAGACAGGAAATAGCATGAAGCAATGTGTAGGAAACATCTAAGGAAAAGGAGAAAGCATCAATGCTCGGAGAACAGAGAAGAGATCCCTTCAGAAATGGATGTCGCATGCAACAGGACCACAGATTCCAGAGTATCACTCAACAGATGCTGATGTCAATAGGCCATCCAAAGATTAGAGTCAAAGGCGCACAAAAGAAACATTTTTACAAAAGACCCTGAAGCTTATGCCCGGTAAAGCAAAAAAGAAAAAAACACAGTGCTAAAGAAGGAAAACGCACCAGAAAAGCCCGGAACAAAGAATGGAGGCAGTTTTGGATGCAGAAAATAGTTCAAAGAGTAAAGACCCTAACTTGTTCAGTCATTCGCAAGGCCGGAAAACGAAATAGCAAAAGCATAATCAGTTTGAGAGAAATTTGAGTTATTACCAAGTATACACGCAGTGAATACACCCAGCCAGAGGAAGATTCTCAAAAATATCTTCTAGTTTACCAGAAAATATTCTTACCTGTTGTATCCGTAGGTATTGCTGCTGGAAATTGGTATCCTCCTTCCACAATTTCCCAAACATCAACTCCAAGCGACTGAAGATAGGCTCTCGTCCTTATTTTCCAATATACCAAGTTCTGTCGATTAAATATTTGTGGTCTGATAGATTCCATACCTTCGTGATTATTCATATTGAAAGAACTCTATTACATATAATTTTGTCACTATCCCTGTACTCCCCATTCCTTGATCGTGGAGGAGCTCTACAGTGAACCCCACATGGTTTGCCTTCATGGAGAAAATCCCATTATGTCCCTCTTCCTGAGTAGAACATTTCCCTTTTGCACCATTTTTCTTGAAACTTCTTTTTTGCCCAATTTATAAGCCCAACGCTAATGGCCTTTTTCTCCCTCGCACTGATGTGCAGAGATTAGCACTATTCCTTGCACCGATTAGTGTGACTGAATTGTGTTTTGGTTCCACCAGTCCTGTTATGGATTTTTTTTTTAAATTAGAGCTGAAGTTTCCATCTCTAGAAGCTCCGTAATGGAAGTCTGGTAAATGGTTTGGCCGAATGGGGTCAAGGATGACAATTTGGGATCCTTTCCCCTATAATGATGGAACTACCTCAAGGGATAAGTCCTTCTCCCATGAGAAGATGATCCATCTCCCATCCATCTTTCCTATATAAACCTCCCTTCTTCCCAAGCACAGAGTAGTGTGAAAGTCATAGTTAGAGTGTTGACTGAGTGTGAGTGTACTATTTTAATTAGACAAGCAAGCTATTACTAGCTGTAGCCATCTAGTTTTGTGAGGCAGAAGTGTGTTTGGTTTGTAGTGAAGTCTAAAGGAAGAACCTTTAAACTTTTGTTGTTTGAATCCATCATCGAATGCTAGCAGAAGTGTGTGGGAACTTGGTCTTGTTAGAGGAAGACTGTGACGTCAAGGAAAATGGTTGTAATCTTAGATATCTATATCTTGATGCTTATTGACTCATTAGGTAGGTTGAATTCCAATTTGTCTATTATTATGTTTGTGTGTTGTTGTTGCTTACTTGTTTCAAGAGCTTGAAGAAGGAAGTGAGAGATTGCTAGAGTGATCAAGTGAGGACATCATCAAGTAGGGTAAGTGACCAAGAGGTAGACTCTTTTGATTGATTCTAACCTAAGGAAATCTTACATATAATGTATCTATTGTGGCTAGACCCATTATCGGGCTACAGGAATTCGTTCACCTCCGCACTTATAATTTTACTTCACCACAAATTGGTGACTCCACTAGGGAGATCTCATATTTTGTTTGGTTTGGATTTCACGATTTCATGAGAAGTTTGATAGTTTCACATTTTCCCTTTGGTTCTATTTCTTTCCTCCTAATTACTGGCCTAAGTCTAAAATTCATAGTAGTAGATCTAGTCCCTATTTTGATTTTCTTTTCTTAATTCCCTCTGAAAACGTGTTCAATCGGTTGATAGTTGCACTGACCAGTGTGAAATATGGAGGAACAATCACGCCAACTAGCCTCTAGTGGTTGTTGTCAGTTAGGCAATCGCACCAATGCTTGTAAGTGAAGATTAGGGTTTGTCCCAAATCTTGGCCAATGTGTTTTTCTCTCATGATTTTGAGCCTGTAAGCATTTTTAGACCATCTTCTCCCTAATTAGAAAGCTTCATTTAGCTTGGTTTGTGTTATTGCTTGGTTTAGCCCATCCTCTAATGTGTTAAGTCTGGCCCTTTGTGAAGTTCTTTTTTATTTTTTCTTTGAATCCCTTGATCGGCTCTAGTTGTAGTACTGGTCAGTCGCGCCGATCAGGCCATCATCGCTAGTTGTAGTACTGGTTAGTCATGTCGGTCATGCCTATTGGCTCTAGTTGTTAGTTAGGCGGTCGTTCCGGTCTCATGGGTAAGAAAAAATTAGAATTTCTCGCATTCGAGTGCTAGTGTGTCTCGACCCTCAGACTCTCTTCTTCCACCAGAAGGGACTAGGATGTTTTTTTTCAATTGAATGAGTGAAAGAGTCTCATTTTTTCTCTTATTTCAAGTGTCTCTTTTCTCTTTCCAAGCATAGATTACATTGCCTGGTTTGTCAATTGAATCATTTATGTGTTTACTTTGTTCAATTCAGAGAAAAAGTTGCTTTTAGTTTCATTTATAATGCTTTAGAATTGATTGATGCTTGTTTCCTCGGAATTGTGAAATTTTTCATTTAAAGTGCTTTATGTGAAAGATTCATTTTGCATTTTATGAAAAGGAGAACATCATTCTAGTTTACTTAAGCGAAAATATTGCATTAGTAGCGTTACTGAGAAGCTATATTTGCATCATCATAAGCATTGGAAATGAAATGAAACTTCCTATGTTGTTATAGGAAGATTAAGTGCATTTAGGAGATTTATTAGAGAAAGATTTCATTCCTTGATTGTGGCAATGGTTTTGTGTTCTCTATCTCTCAATTAGTGATAAATTTCATTGAAGATAAAGATCTCTTTTCTCATATAGCTGCATTATAGGAGTTTTTTCAGATGACAATGGTAGGGCCTTGTAATTGAAACCTAATTCAAGATAAACCACTAAAATTTATTGAACCAACGTAAGGAAGCATTGAAAATTAAGGCTCATATTTAGTGGTCTAGGCTAGAGACGTGTGCCAACATATTTAAACCTAGTAGTTGTCGTTCTCTTCGGCACTAGACAACACTAGTACAAATTTTTTCTCCCCATACCATTGAGTATATAATGGGAAACCCCTCTAGGTTGCAATCCTTTATATATAGGAAGTTGAGTCGGCCGCCTTGCAAACGTGATACACTGAACACAACATTCGGGGAGATTTCCTACCCGTAATTCTTGGTTCGCAAAAAGGTATTCTGTAGTTCATGGTTGCCTGGTAATCCTTTTTACCTAGACCATCCAGAGTAGTCATTTGATCTTTTTGACTCACTAAACTTAAAAGATCATTTGAGCACTTGTCCTTTCGAGCTTGTTTCCTATCGGAAGTGATAGAGTCACCTTTCATCCTTTTCTCGACTCTTAAAACATGAAAAGAAAAATTTTTGTTTCAGTGTTCTAAAATTAACTTCACATTAAATATCCCTAGTAAAAGTAATCTTCCTTAGTAATTCTTTAGAGTTGATTCCAATGGAAACATTTCAGGATTCCATGGTTCCCCTCGAAAGGGAATCCTGGTCCTTTTCCTTCTTTTGGAAAATGTTGGTGCTCCTTATATGGCAATGTTGTCCCTCCCTAGGTTAACCATTGGTTTACCTGTCTGATTATTTTCAACCTCTGTGATCCTGAGTGTCCCAACTCCTACCCCGCCATCTCCTTCATTTGAATCACGTCACGTTGATTCTACCGTTGACCCCTCACCTTCTTCCCATATTTCTTCACCTTCCTCTTCTACTTTGCCTGGTGAAAGTTTCAAATCTAGTAACCAAGAGGCTAAGAAGAAGAAGAAGAAGATGAAGAAGAAGAAGTCAGATAAGAAAGAGGTCAATCGTGCAACTATTACTCCAAATGTATATCCTATAGACAAATCTTCTGACCCTCCATGGAAGGTTAGATTCCCTTGCAAGTTGTATAATGTGACCATATCCTTTGAGATTGTCTTGGCATTCCCAGAGTCTTAGAGGTATGGTCTCAAAATCTAGATCAACCATCAGCATTGACCTGTGGAGATCATGTCGATGTTGCACCCTCGGTTACGATTGTAAGAAGAAAGAGAAGATTAGATTCGCCTGTAATTTATGTGAATGAAATCATCTTCTTCACCTTTTTCCTCTTATGGGTAAAGCTTCCAAAGTTTTGGAAAACCTTGCAGCTCCTCAATCCCAACTTCCTGTTGGTTATCAGAGGCTTTCTTCTGACCCTCTCCTGGTTGGTAAAGAGATTGACTTGGATTCATCTCTTGTCGGTACTACTCTTCCTCAGTGAGACTCTTTTGTGTATGTTCTCGACCAACCATTGGTCAAAAATAGTGTCCACTTGGCTCCACCACCAGTTTCTCACTATGTTCTGGAAGAGCGTAGTGATCATACTTCTCATGTTCTTCTTGTAACCTCAGATTCTCATGAATCGAAGAGTAACCTGCCCGTCCTAGTTGTTCAAGAGGTTCCTTCTTCTATTCCTACAGAACATGGGGGAAATCATATGATACCCCTGTTAGTGTCAGTCTTTACAACCTTCCTCCAGTGATCAAACATGCTCTTACAAAGTTATTTTGAAGTGTCAAGGTCAAATTTTGTCATTTCAGTGAGTCTTCAAGCAAAATTTGGTCACTAGGCATTAGGTCTAGGGTTTGTTTGAACTCCTTCTAAAGTTTCCCAAATGCCAATCTATGTCACTATTCAGCTGAGTCTATCATCATTCATAGGGTTTTT
>APFE031511681.1:144812-177271 GCA_000404065.3 Pinus taeda | reverse complement strand
ATCTTGAGTTTCCACAACTCAAAACTATGACCATTAAATTTCTCGATCTCTATCTTTCCACTGCTCGCCATCTTCTTTCACCACCAGAATCGATCTCGCAGATCTCCCACTCAACAAAGTCTACCACAAGCCCAAGCGAAACCCCTCAGCAACAAAGGCATCCCCTTGAAGCCAAATATGCTCTGATACCAAATGTAGGTTTTAGCCCCGTACAGAAATTACTTGCATATGAATTATAAAACACAGAAAATAAACAGTGTGAGAGCAGAACTCATAAAACATATATACATAGAGATTTTCCCCTAGATCCCAAAATCGGGACTACCAGCTTGAATTTTCATTATATTCCTTTCAATGTTATATACATATTTATACATGCTGAAGCATTTAATACCATGGACCGAAAACCATCGCGTCCAATATCGTGGACCAAAAAGCATCACATCCAATACCATGGACCAAAAACCATCGCGTCCAAAAACATTTGTGAAAATCATGCACAAAACCATAGGTGGGTCTGCCCAACCTAACATAGGGTCCAAAACCAAAATTTTTCGGGGCGCTGCCCCGGACCCCATAAAGTGGGGTTATGTGTACACCTCAAACCCCATGTGACTCTCCCCTCTAACCGCTGGTTAACTAAGTGGGCTAGTCGTGGAAATAATATAACACAACCCAACAACATCAATCATTTAACTCAATCCTACAACAAGAAATCATTAATTATAAATGCAAAAATAGAAAGAAATAAAAACAAGAGATGCATGTGAACAAAGTCTACCACAGGCCCGAGTGAAACCCCTCAACAACAAAGGCGTCCCTTGAAGCCAAATCTGCTCTGATACCAAATGTAGATTTTAATCTTGTATAGAAATTACCTGCATATGAATTCTAAAATACAGAAAATAAACAGTGCGAGAGAAGAACACATAAAACACATATACACAGAGATTTTCCCTTGGATCCCAAAACCAGGACTACCAGCTTGATTTTTCATTATATTCCTTTCAATGTTATAATACATATTTATACATGCCGAAGCATATAATACCATGGACCGAAAACCATCGCGTCCAATACCATGGACCAAAAACCATCACGTCCAATACCATGGACTGAAAACCATCGCGTCCAAAAACATGTGCGAAAATCATGCACAAAACCATAGGTGGGTCCGCCCAACCTAACATAGGGTCCAAAACAAAAATTTTGCGAGGCGCTGCCCCAGAACCCATAAAGTGGGGTTATGTGTACACCTCAAACCCCATGTGACTCTCCCCCTCTAACCCCTGGTTAACTAAGTGGGCTAGTCATGGAAATAATATAACACAACCCAACAACATCAATCATTTAACTCAATCCTACAACAAGAAATCATTAATTCTAAATGAAAAAACAAAAGGAAATAAAAACAAGAGATGTATGTGAATAAGAAATGAAAAGAAGGAAAGAAAACGATACGAAAGAGCTCTGAGGTTCCTGGGATGGCCAAGCCCAAGGAAACTCAGAGATCTATGGAGGAGAACAAGATTTATAGGCTTAACATGACACCAATCTTTATTATTTTCGTCAATAGAATTACATGCCTGCAAGAAAATACAATGGAGCTGCAAAAATACAAGCTCTCTCCATAATAACACTAATAAAAAATTTCTCCTCCAACTCTTCATAATCTACTCAATATTCTCATAATATTCCACAAAAAAAAAAATATTAGGCACAAATATTGAATTATCCATAAACCTTTCTAATGAATATATTAAAGTTAAAAATAAATTATCTAATGCAAAAAGAGAGGCTTAATGTGTTGAAGGATGGTCATAGACCTTAATCTATGTTTTAAATTAGAGGCATGGGGCTTAATTTATGTCTAATTTAGAGGCCCATCATAACCCCTACTGAAAGTGTTGTTCATCCTTTGAGCAACTTAGTGACCTCATTGTGCCTCATCCGTGGCCCTAGTGGCCTCTCTCTTGTGCATTAAGAATCTTGGCTATAAGCTCTGCAAGGACAAGCCCAAAAACACATTTGTTCAAAGAAAAATCATTGTTTCTTGAGACCATTAGCTTGCTTTCTTACCCTTATTCAAGATGAGTTCTTGAATATTTTTTTAGTTTGACAAGGTTTTCCACACACTTATCAACCTTCTGCTACCTTGTTCTGCCATGTGGACACCTCCCGTAGGATTTCTGGGTCATTGTAATTCCTACAGGATCATCCTGTAGAAAACATAGTCCCTTTGTAAACTGAAGTAAGGGAGTGGAAAAAATGACAGAAATGGTGGATGAATGAATGGTAATGAGTGGTAAAATAAAAATGTGAATGACAAGGATCTCTTTATGGTCCTCCTTTCCTCTTTGATCATCCTTGTTGCTGACCTGCAAATGGAAATTTCATGAAAATGAAGAGGATGCTCTCTTTGTTTTTTTTTGTTTTTTAGACCTATGGAGGAGAACAAGATTTAAAAGCTGAACATGACACCAATCTTCATTATTTTCATCAATAGAATTACATCCCTACAAGAAAATACAATGGAGCTGCAAAAATACAAGCTTTCTCCACAATAACACTAATGAAAATCTCGTCCTCCAACTCTTCATAATCTGCCTAATATTCTCATAATGCCTAATATTCTCATAACATTCTACACAAAATAAATAATATTAGGCACAAATATTCAATTATTCATAAACCTTCCTAATGAATATATTAAAGTTAAAAATAAATTATCTAATGCAAAAAGAGATGTTTAATGTGCTGAAGGATAGTCATAGGCCTTAATATATGTTTTAAATTAGAGACATGGGCCTTAATTTAGGTCTAATTTAAAAGCCCATCAGGTAGGTGCTTTATTCCCTAGGATGCACCACATAAAGAGCCTAGCTTTTATTGGACACTTAAATCTCCAAATAAACATCCACCACCATTTTGGTTCTTCTAGAGTTCTAACCCTATTCAACTCTAACCATATTCAACTCAATGTGTGCTCATTTTGAAATGTAAACACCAAAAAAAGAACGGTCTAAATTATATCATCTTCTATATCTAATAGCCTAACTTGTCCTTCTATGAAAGCCTCCAAGTATACATTCCCAACTCTTATGAAATCATTTTAACATGTCCTTCTATGAAAGCCTCGGAGTATGAAATCATTTTATTAATAATGTTATTTTATCATTGTTATTATAGTTTATAAGCGAAAAAAAGGAAAATAAAAAGATAACCAGAATAATAAAATAATAATAAAATGATCAAAACTGATATTATATTAGTTAAATAGCTCTCCAGCTGAGATATCTCGAGAGTGCCAAAGCACTACACCCACAATACACAACTCTACAATCAGGAGAACATCCTAGTTCATATAGGTTTTCTCTCAATCAGTGTGGTTTCAACCACTCCCTAGATAATAGGATCTCAATCCTATCTAAAGAAACAAACACCAAAACAATAATCTAAGTTTAGCTTTCTCCATTAATTCCAACACTCCCACTTAATGGAGAAAGGGTACTGAACAATAACATACGCCTGCTGGTCTCAGTCTCAGCTAGGCTTACAATTAGAACATGAAATGACTTGGTAACATAGTTTTCATTTTAGTCTTCTTGCAACAGAGCCCATATTTGTTTATATTTAGTTGAGGCTTCATCTTTGCTTTCCTCGCCATGAGGTAGTGATATCTCTTCACCTCATTTCTCCCCAGAGACAAAATGCTTGAACTCTTATTCTCCTCGATCTTTATTGTAGGTTGGTAATTGATAATACTTCAGAATGTACAAGCTTGGTATGAGAATTTTTCCTCTTACTACTTACAATGTCCAACAACTGAACGTGAGTCATGTTATCTTCAACATTCATGAGATCATGATAATTTGAATTCTTTCTAGCTTTCTCTTCTTCTGCCAAGCCTTTGCAATCAGCTTCATGTGGCTCGTCCAATTGATCTTCAACACTTTGCTCCTCTTCACACCCTTCCTGAAGATCAACTCGTGAATCTTGCACAACGGACTGTGCCTTTTGATTCTCGTGGTCATTAATAGAACCATATTGTTTTCCTGAAATTTCTTTTGACTTGAACACACTACCCATGCTAATTCCAAATGCCAACATGAGAAAATCATCATCATCAGAATCTCACTTTAAAAGTTCATGAACACTTTCCAACTTCGACATTCACCAGGGATGAGCCAAATTACTGCTAACACATACCTTCTCCTTTCCCAGGCCCTGCCATTGTGTGCGCAAGCTCTACCTCCAGCCCACACTTGGAAAGTTGCTTCCCAAGAGGCAGAAGCCTTAGACTGTAAATCAATACTTCCCACAACACTGTTTTTGGCACCCAAGGCTTGGTCTATCACCGACAGTTCAACCTCAAAAGATTTCTCATTAATTCGCCCTGATTCATCAATGTAAAAGTTTTCAATGACATATAGGCAAAATTCACCTATAAGAAAAATCTCGTCATGTTTTTTAAGTCCAACAACATGCTCACAATTGTGCCGAAACCTTATCTTTTCACCATGTTCTAAATAAGGCCTAATCGAACACTCGCCATTATCATGGACTTCTCTTCCAACTAGACCAGAAATCGAATCCTCATCTTTGAACTCCTCTACTTCATCATAAAAGTATTCCTCTTCCTCTCTACCAGTATAACTTAACTGTTTTTGATTGGCACCACCAGCAAATAAGAGATGGAAAAATGAATCATAATTAGGGTCACTCATATCCATGCTAAATCCAGTGTTTTCAGATGGAAATATCTTGTCTACTTGAAAATTTTGAAGCACATTCCTGATTGTGTCTACTTTTACCTTCAATTGTTCAAACTTTTTACGCATACGAAAGGGTCCTTCAATAGGGCAGAGCTGCCACTCAGGTTCTTGATTCACAGAAGATTTCTTCATAGGCCATATTCCACGTTCATGTACAAGCTATTGAATATGACTCTGCCATTCACTTTCAGCATGAAGGATCCGTCCATATTTGTCCAACAGTTAGAACCTCCACTTTTACTGTACCATCGATTGCCAGATGTTGCAATCTTTTAACTGATCACACCTTCACTCGGCTGAAATATCCTACGCATTTGGTTACCACAAATGGCACCAACAGGTCTCGGCTCTATCTGTGTGGAGGACCCAATCATCAACAACTTGGCCCTCTAAAAGACGCCCACACGTCTTCATTGGCAATAGAGTTTACAACTTCCTATATACGTTGGACTAGAGCAGTAGCGTGCTTAACAATAGGTGCTTAAAAAAACTGATGGATAAACAATATACGCCAAACTCTTTGTTTCCTCAGCCGAGGATGGGCCAAGCCCACGAGGGCCACCCCTCAGGGCTCTGATACCATGATAAAAACTGATATTATATTAGCTAAATAGCTCTCCACCTGAGATATCTGGAGAGTGCCAAAGCACTACACACACAATACACAACTCTACAATCAAGAGAACAACAGAGTGGTTTCAACCACTCCCTAGATAATAGGATCTCAATCCTATCTAAAAAAACAAACACCTGAACAATAATCTAAGTTTAGCTTTCTCTATTAATTCCAACATAAAACTTGTGTAGCCATAATAAAAAAATAAATAAAAATGTAATCACTTAGAGCATAATCATAAACAAAAGTAAATAAATTCTCACTGGTACATTGATGTTTAATCTTACTATATTTGCTCTGACCTCGATAATAGAAAAGAACACAAGGTCAGTGATCACCATTGCTGATTGCTCGTTTGGATGAACATGGCAGTTAAGTGGGCAAGAGGATCTTATGGTGTGGATGCGACCAGCAGCACTTCCAACCTGAAGCTCTATGGACAGATTGAGGAGTGAAGAAAATGATAGCATGACAGTGAATTTGTTTAATAATTACTTTTGAAGAAGGCCGTACTCCCTACCATGAATTTTCTTGGAGGGAAGAGCAACTTTCTCGGGATAGCTTATCTCAGTGTTGGAAGTCTGTGCATCTTTTTGGCGATGGCCAAGGTACGTGATTTTAGTATCGACTTGATCGTAAGTGAAATTTTGCTGAAGACTTTCCCCAGTCCTTAGAAGATGCCAGGTTTCTTTCCTTTTTCTCACAATAATAGGCGTGGTAAAGAGGCTAATGTTGATTATTTTTGTTGGTAGTCCTTTCGATGACACTGCTTATTTATCATTGTACGGCCTCCATATATCATGCTCTATATTTCAATGGAGAACAGTTGCTAACATATCTATGACTTCCACACAAGGAAAACATTAACCAATATCATATTTGCTGTAACAAGTCTTTTCAATATATATTGAGGATAAAAATTCAAATCCATAAAATTTGACAGCTTTAATATTTGAAACACACATGGCATGCATATATTTTGGTCACTTCTATGAATATAAAGATAACAGATTGAAGTTTTAATATTTGAAATTTTTAGAGGTTTTGAGGGTGCTGAATATATATACAGAATTAAAATACTGGCTTAAATAATACAAATCAAAATTTCATCTCAAATTTTTCCTAAAAAATCCAAAAAATTATGATAAAAATAATTCATTTTTTTAGCTGTTCCTACTCATGGAAATCACAGGTTTATTTTTAAAAGGATAAAGAATCTGTAAGGGAAGATGAACCTCTTAAAATGACGAGCGGAATAGTGTTGCCCGAGGCAAGGCGCAAAGAAACCTGCTCTTCATTTTAATTGTAGCGTTTAGTGTCTTAGTCCGTTACTCCCACCAGTTTCTCCTTGAATAATACCAAACCTTCACCGGAGTGGTTAATTTCTATATTCTCCCTCCCCACCAGCCCAGAATTGCAGGTTCACATTAAATTTGGAATTTAAATTTTTTTATTAGTTCGAAGTAATGTTAAATTTATTAGTTTTTTTTGCCAGAATTTTTTTTTTTTTTATAGCACAATTATATTAATAAATGTGATTGATATAGATTTATGTAATGATATCTTAATCACCTGTAAAATTATATTAATAAAATATAACTAATATTGAAAAATAAAATACCAGTAAATATAGATTTATATTAATATAATATTAAAAAAAAATATATAATATATAATAATAAAAATAATAATTATAATACATAATATATTATTATATTATAACAGATAATAAATATAAAAATTTAATATATTGATATTATCAATAATATAATAATTATTGATATTTTTAACCAAAAAAAATTATTAACATTATAAACCTAATGCATTATAAATCTCTAAAATAATATTAAACATAAAAGATTAATATTATAAGGCATTATAAATCCCTAAACTAATATTAAATGTAACAAAAGATTTATATACACAAGATTAATATTATAATTGCATTATAACCATGAACTAATATTAATACAAAAGATTTATATTATAAATCCAAGGGATTCATATTATAAACCCAAGGGATTTATATTAAACCCTAGGATTAATGTTATAAACCATATCATTAATAGTATATCTTAGAAATATGAAATCTTACATTAATAAACTTAAGGGATTGATATCATAAACCCAAAGAACTAATAAACCCAAGGGATTAAAAATAATATTATAAACTCAAAGTGTATAAACACTAAGATAAATATATTAAACCCTAAAATAAACATGGTTGACTGTGGTTTATTTTCATATCGAAAAAATCTTGGTTAAAATGTGACGTTGGAGCATGTTTGATTTCTATATTGAGAAAATCTGTCACAATATGACGTTTGACCATGGTTGACCAAAATTATAAACCCAAAAGATTTATATTGAACCCAAGAATTAATATTATAAACCCTATGAATAATATTGTACCCTAAGAATATGAACCCTTAGATTAATAAACCCAAAGGATTGATATTATAAACCCAAAGGAGTTATAAACCCAAGGAATTAATATTGAAAACCTAAAGGATTATAAACTCAAAGGAATAATATTAAACCTAAGGGACTAATATTATAAACCCAAGGTATATATAACCTAAGATAAATATTATAAACCCTAAAATAAATATGGTTGACAATGGTTTACCATCGTTGATTTTGAAATTGAGACAATCTTTGTCACAATGACGTTCAACCATGGTTGATTTTCATATTGGGAAAATATTTGTTACAATGTGACATTGGACCATGACTAACCATGATTGACAATGGTTGACAATGGTTCACCATGATTGATTTTCATATTGACAATTTTTATCATAATGTCATGTTAGACCATGGTTGACCATGATTATGAACCTAAGGGATTTATATTTAATCCAAGGATTAGTATTATAAACCCTATGAATAATATTATACCCTAGGGTTATGAAACCTTAGATTAATAAACCCAGGGGATTGATATTATAAACTCAAAGGGTTAATACTAAAACCCCAAGGGAATAATATTTAACCCAAAGGATTAATATTATAAACCCTAATATAAATATTATAAACCCTAAAATAAACATGGTTGACCATGGTTTACTATGGTTGATTTTCATATTGAAACAATATTTGCCATAATGTGACATTGAACTACCTGGTTATTATTCATATTGAGACATCTTGTCACAATGTGACATTAGACCATAGTTGACAATATTAAAACTTATTTATTTTATATACTATTCAATTCATAAATTTTATTTATAGTTATATTTTTAAATTAAATTTAAATTATTCAATAATTGTGTCGTGACACGAAAAATTCACTTTTAAAATATCAAAATTTAATTTTTTTTAAATAAATCCTTACTGTATCAAAAAATAAAACATTTAAACTTTCATCTTTCTAATTTTTTAAAAGGTTAATTATCTAATAATATAATCACTGACACAAGAAGTTGACTATTCTTTTATAGAATTTTAAATAAATACTCAAAAGATAGAAATAAACAATATTTAAGCTTCCATTTTCTTATATTTTAAAATCTATATTTATAGATTAGTCAATAATCTAATTATTGATATGAAATGTTGATTTTCAAAATATCACTTTATATAATATTTAATTTTTAATATCTGCCACAAAATGAAAACATAACATCTGAACTTTTCATCCTTTTTTTTATACAATTTATATTTATAATATTAATCATGAAATCCCTTAACACCAAAAAAATGGTATCCTCAAAATATATTCATAAAAATTACAAGAATTTTAAATTACACTAAATTACAGTGAAGAATAGAAAACTTAACTTTCATCATCTTTTTTTTCCGATTATATGTTATATATATATTAAATAATTTGTAATAACATACAACTTTTACTTCATATTTTTTTTTATTTATATTTATAAATTATTCAATAACAATCATTGATGTTAATCGATCTTCGGTAATCATTTCCATATAAAGATTTTAATAATCAAGTGAATACTCACAAGTGAAGACGGAAAACATTTAAATTTTTATTTTCCTATTTATCTTGTCTTGAGAAGTGATAAATTTAATTTTAAAATAGAAAGAAGAATTAACTAAAATAGAGCGGAATGATCACTACAATATAGAGGGGTTTTTAAGACAATATTTGAGACAGTTTTTGGGGAAATTGTCTTTATAAACACAATATATAACACAAACATTGTCTTTTAGGAGACAATTTCATTATTGTCTTTCGAGAGACAATAGTTAGGATTAAAGTCATGTTGTCTTAATAGAGACAATATGCCTTTAATCCTAGCTATTGTCTCTCTAGAAACAATAGAAAAATATATTTAAAGTAAAAATCATTTTTGTCACTTTAAAGATGCTATAAAGTTACAATGAATCCAAAAAAATATCTCACCATCGAAATAGATCAATATAAAAAGTATTTAATTAAAAATAAACTACAATATCATTGATTAATTCATTTTAGGGCATAATGGAATTGAACCACCAACCTCTTGCTTATAAGGTAAGTGCTCTTCCATTGAGCTAGCACCCTTTAAAGAATTATGTGAGGAGTTATGTTAGTCCTTGAAATTTCATATATAGGCATTGATTTAAAAAAAATGCTTGACACTTAATGGCATAATCTTTCTAAAACCTCTAATGATGCATCCCCTATTTTTAACCAAATAAAAAGTAACGCAATAAAGTTACCTCAATGTAACACCCTTGTAGCATGACCTGCATAATCTATTAAAACACAATAATCTACAAAGAAAGTAATCTAGTCATATAGAGAAAAGTAACTAGAATTAGCACAAGTAATACAAGAACCACCCAAAGAGCTACACCAACTTCCTAGCAAGCCCTCACAACATATTTGACTTGCACAAGTAGTCACGAATACACTGTCAACTAATTCAAGGCAAATTGGGCACTCTCCTCTTTCATCGTTATGGATTTATTTGAATGAGAATCTCCATTAACCTATAAATAGAAATAAATACCACATATTTTTTTAGGTCAAACCAAAATCACAAAAAAAAAAATCAAACTACTATGATATTTCTTTTCCACCTATTAATGGGGATGTGCTTGCCTTAGATCTCGTATACAAAGTTGTATAAAAATCATTTTCAACTTTAGTAAACTCACACTCAATCACTTGTACATTAGTTTGAGGAAGAACAAGAATGAGTCTAAATATTCATGAGCAAACATTAGAAATCACTCAAAGGGACTGAACATCAAAATCGAGATAAAAAGCTAATTCTAAATTCATACCTGCTTTCTTTATTAGTATTGTTTTTTTTCCTTCATAACATTAATGGCCTTAAGATAACCTGAACTAATTTCAACTAATTTCAACCCACGTTTATCACCTTCCTCAAAGGGTTTTTAAATTACTTTATACCACCTAAACACCATACTGTATACTATTCAAATTATGACATCCTAATAGAATTTATAAAATTGAAATTGTGAGATGAAATCAAAATTTTGCAACAGTAAAAGAAAATACATGTAGGTTTTAATTTTTTTGAACAATGCAACTACTTAATGCATTTTAGCACTAGGGAGTTTTCATTCCTTACTACATATTTGTAAAACCCTTACTATAGTACATGTTTGCAAAACCCTCACTACAGTATAAGTAAGGTACTTAACATGATGGTGAATTAACATGTTGTAGAAAGCTTTTGTAATAGTTTGGTTCGAGTTGGAAATACTAATTTTGATTGTGGGTGTATGGAGATTCAATAAATTTTTGTATTAAAGAACAACAATATGCCAAAACACGATTATAAATTATATTAAAAAAAATATATATTATAATATAATTAACATCTTAAGTGTGCAGGTAGTTTTAAAGGACTCTTTGCAAATTATATTAAAAAATATATATATAATATATAATACCATTAACATCCTAAGTGTGGAGGTAGTTTTAAAAGACTCACTCTCTGCAAAAAGACACATGATGATCCTTTTAGACTTTAAGCGGAAAAAATTCCAAATAGAAATAAATCCTTATTACCCATCATAAATAAAACCACACAATGCATACAATCAACAAATCCTAGATAACAAGGCAAAAAGAAACTCAGATACAAGCAACCATAATTTTATATGCAATTTTCAAATTGCAAAACAACGTAAAGTGAAATATACACTTACTTTCAACCATTATAATATAGACAAAGCAAGAGATATTTGTAAGTACGCCCGAGCTCCACAAAATGTGAATGGGGAAATTGCATTTCCATTTGAAGCTCCGATACTAAACAATCATGCAATTGAAGCCATCCATGCTATCATACTTGTTTCACTTTTAGAAACCTTAAAGGAATGTATTCCTTATATGAAAAAGGATGAATAGATGCATGTAGCCGCCAGATATTCATAAATATTTTTCCATATTGATGATATTTACTAGTGAGTTTTTCCTACGTATCTGGTCGTGCTTAGACATAATGTAATGGCAAAACAATCAAGGTAGAATGTACACTGCCATAAATCACCATTGTTTGAAAATAATCATGAATAACAAGAAAAGGAAAGATCAAGCAAACATAAGATCGTGAGGTTAAGGATGTTTAGAGTCACAGGTTGAAGTCATTATCAATTATGTGAATTCTCTATAAATCGAGAGTAAAAGAAAATGATGTTCAATGAATAAGAGAAGAGTATGTGGTGAAATTATGTGAAAATTATGCTACTTTTAGGTCCTAGGGTAGTAAAATTTGTCAAGCATGCCTTCTAGGTTGACATATTATTCTCATGTAGGTTCCAAATGTAATTTACAAGGTCATATTGAGGTCCCAAAATTCTTATACATTACACTTTTGCACTTGAGGAAACCTTATTAGTCCCTGCCGCAGGGACTATAGTAATCGGTTTTCCCACTTAGCATTAGTACGACACGAATACCAACAAAAAAACTTTGTTTTAACCTAAAGTGTGCAGCAAATTATCTTTTTATTTTCTTTTTAATGAAAGTTTATACTAGGCACATTTTATGCTAAGTAAAGTTTAAGTTCGCCATCTTATTTGGCCTCTTCCCGAGGTCAGGGAAGAGGTCAGAGGCCCACAATGGCATTAGGATAAGAGCATGTATTTAAATACATTTTGCTGAAGTGATTTAATGCTGACATTAATTGATATACAGTTAAGTTATGAAATTTATAAAATTTGGGTTTATGGCTTTTGCTCGGCTGCAACTTGACATGTGGGTTTATGGCCTTTGTCCAGCAAGCTGTCGTATGTTCTACCTGGCGCAACTCCAATGCGCTTCCAGAAAGACCTCTCATCTCTGATTATATGCAATCAGATTACATTTTGCAAATGTTTAAAATTATCTTCCTATGTCCTTTGTCGATTCCTCTGTTTTCTGTCGATTCCTCCAGTCCAGAACATTACATGAGATGAATTACCTGGATGAATATGAGCAGCACGGCCCTGGCTTTTCCACTCGGTTCTCCCATCGGGATTACGAGCCAACCATCTCGTTTCATTTAGTCCATCCTTCTTGTTTGAAAGCCCGCTGCACCAAAAGCATATGATGAAATGAACTAAGCGGGGCTGAGACGAGACAGAGGTTCAGAATGATCAATATGTGGAATATTTATTTACAATTCTTTTGGTTTTTCAGCTTCTCAAAAGCTAACCTTTCTCATATCTTTCTTCAATAAGAAATTTCTCTGATGTCCATACAAGTATCCCTATTATCTTACTCCTGAACTAGGTTCCTAATTCATATTTTTTTTTCATTTGTAATTACAAAATAACATTCAGCTGTAATAAATATGTTGTTGTTTTATTTTTTTTGGGTCCTATCTATGCCAGATGCTCTCTATTCGTTATTGTACATGTTGGCCTATGCCAGGTACTCTATATTCGTTATTGTACATGTTGGCTTCACTGCGTTAATGGAAACAGGAAATATTTTTATGGGTTTCAATCTTAATATTCGAATCGTTCCTTCTTTGGGTTGGAAATGCCCTTCAATCCTTTTGGCTTCTCCATGAGAAAAGGACATATTTGTGTGTATGAAGACCACCATTTTTTTCTGATAGCTTTTTCATATTTGGTTATTCTACGCAGCAAGGAAATACAAATTCCTTGAGCCAAAGAAATTTATTTTCTTTATAGCAGGCATATTTGGCCCAACAAAGCTACATATTGTTTATTGTCATATGTCTTTGGAATGTCTATTAAATTTCTTTATAGCAGGCATATTTGGCCCAACAAAGCTATGTATTGTTTATTGTTATATGTCTTTGGAATGTCTATTTCAGATCCTTATTTGACCGGACATTATCATTATATTAGAAATTAATATTTTCCTTGAATTAACCTCACATGGAAAATAATGTATTTTCATATTCAAGTTATTGTGCATATAATCATTTTCTCATTATATTAGAAATTAATATTTTCCTTGAATGAACCTCACATGGAAAATAATGTATTTTCATATTCAAGTTATTTTGCATATAATCATTTTCATTTATTTACCATGCTTTTTCCAAATTCTTCCATATTTCTCTTACCACAAAGTCTCTCTTTATCTTATTTACCGTAATTGTCCACGGTGTCATAATTATATACTTTCGTCTCTAGTTTTCTTCTCTATTTTTCCCTTTTCCCTTTTCTATTTTCTTTAAATGGTCCCTGGTGTCATAATTATATACTTCCGTCTCCAGTTTTCTTCTCTATTTTCTTTAAAAACATTATAAGCTTATTTTTGTTTCTATGCACCCTTAGATTCTACTACAATGGAAATATTTACCAACATAGTTACATATACACATATATTTGTAATTCTCTATATATGAATAGATTAAATCTTTACTTCTGCATTTTATAAGAATATTATAAAATAATCACAAACACTATACTTGAATTTCGTTTTGGAAAAGAGTTTACATTTCTCATTGTTTTCAACTTTACATACTTTCGCATATTCTTGAAATTGTGTATCTTCTTTCTCCATGGTTTCCTACTGTATGATATTTTCCTAGCTATTATTCTTTTAAGATATATATTTTTCTAGCTATTATTATTTTAAGATATTTATGTGTTCACTATTATAATTTTTCATGTACAATATACTGTAATATTACTAATATCATTCATGTACAATATACTGTAATATTACTAGTATATATTACTAGTATTCGTTCTGTTTTACCTATTTTCAAGTTGTATCCATATAAGAAGTGTAATATTTTTTTCTTCAATTCTTTTTTTTTCTTTGAAAATATTCCTGTATTCCTGAATTTCTATGGAATTCTTGCAGCTAAGGACGTCGGGAACTCACGGATGGCGGTAAGGGAGAATCATATATATATATACACATATCTTCACACAAGTCGTGAAGGGCAGTAGTAGAATAGATCTACTAGCTTTAATATTAGATTTAGTTTCTCATCTCCCCTCCCAAATTTCCCAGTTTAAGACTAACGGTTTGGCAGAAGTGGCTGGGTAGCAGGAATAGATCCCATTTCATGCAGCAAAGGGAGCCGGAGCACAGTGAACAGGGTATACAGGGCAATAGTTCCATGAAGTGATATGGATTTGCCTGCCTTAAGTGTGGTTACAACATAGCTTATTTCTTTACCTAGTAGTGTCTCTTCCAGGTCAAGATCCAGTCCCAGCTTCCCTTCGCCCAGCTACAGACCTGGTTCTTCTAGTTTCGAAGTGAGTAGTTGCAAAACCACCCATTAATTCATCACTAGTTTATGGAGAGGGAGCAGAGACAAAGACACACCCTGTTTCAAAGACATAAGGAGAAGCAATAAGGGTGGAAGCATCAAAGGCAAAGTAGTTAATCATAAAACTAACAATTAGCATTCGAACAGAGAAAGAAAGAAACTGTGCCAGTCGAGGAGCTAAGATGCGTAGCTTGACCCCTTCGACTACAACCCGTTGCCTCTTAACTATCAATATGGATGGATCGTAACTCTCAACATGGAAGGACCAATGCAGCTCCATTCCGCTTATCCGATTCTAGCGAAAATAACCAGCTACACTTTGCTTCGAGCTTCCTTCATTCAAGTTAGAATGAACAAGAACATTCCACATGACAGCATTTCCACACTACCAGTAGCAAAACCGGCACTATGGCTCCTCCAGGTTTTCATGACAACAGAGAGAACCTCAGCTCATGCTCGCTGCTACTGCAGGTACTAACCAAGCTTCTAAGTTTTTTCGCTCAGCTATCCAACATGCAAGATTAACATAGAATGGTACTTGTCATCGTTGTCCTACTCTTCAGCCACGTTTCGATCATGCATCTTGTTATGTTCAACCAGGTCTATGGGGCTTGGCTAGTCTCTCTTGGTGGGGCCAAAAACCCGGCTGGCCTTGTCTTAATAAAAAGATTATTATGAAGTATGAATATTTAAACTATACCATCTAAACCACAATTTCGTTGTTGGACAACAAATCTTCGCTGGCGGGATACTGGTTGTAGTTTGTTCTATTGGCAATATGGTTTCTTGTTTACCACACATTAGGCCGTCTTAACAATTTCATATACTCAGGAGTGCCTTCGCCTGCATCTTTATTTTCTTTATTCTTTGAATATCAGTAGAGTTAGCGAATACCGCGTCTCTTGTTATGTTCAACCAGGTTTCTGTGGTGCTTGGCTTGTCTCTCGTGGTGGGGCCAAAAACCCAACTGGCCTGGTCTAAAAAGATTAAACCAATTTCGTTGTTGCACAGCAATTTTTTGCTGGCGGGATATTAGTTGCAGTGTTTGTTCTATTGGCAATATGGTTTCTTGTTTACCACACATCAGGCCGTCTTAACAATTGCATATACTCAAGATTGCCTGCATCTTTATTTTCTTTGTTCTTTGAATATCAGTTGAGTTAACGAACTGTATTCTGTATGTCCTGTGTAAGAGGTTTCCTATGTATACATTGAGATTTTCATGAATATTTAATAATCTTTATATCTATGTTTCGGTTCTTGTACTCGCAAATGTCTATAATATATAAAACCAAGAAACTGAAATTGGAGAGTAAATTTACTTATCAACGTTAGCTAAATCTGTAATTATAAGCTGATTTAAACTAAGCAAAAGTTCTGGAAGATTTAGACCTTGCACATTTAGAAAAAACGTTAACCCATATTAAATTGCATTATCTGAAACAAAATTTGATTATGGTGAGGCCCGCAGGAGATGTTTTAACTCCATCCGCGCAGTTCAGGTATACCGAAGCTGGTGGGCTTGGCTGCATTCTGGGACTGCACATGGAACTAGTCTACTCACCCCTGCTTCTGATTATTCAAGTTGACGGGTAAGGTAAATTGCTTCTGACTTAGATCGCTTAGTGGGGTGCTCGAGAGAAACTGAGCCAGGGCTGGCTTGCCAACCGTGCAATCCTCAACCACGGGCTCGCTACACTTAAAGCAGGGACTAGTTGCCGTGCAACACCCCTTGTTTTCTTTTATAAATCCACGTTTTCCTATAGATGTATACAAGTTTACATTAAAGACGCATAACATTGAATACCCCGTGATAGTAATTGGTGTATTTTGAATAAACGAAGTCACATATCGTGGAATTTAATGATGTTGTATGATAAATGCATGTGTCATGCCTGATTATATATCTTATATATTTAAAGGGATCTGTTGGAATATTGCTCATTGTAGTAACAAAAGGACAAGCAAAGAAACAGGTGTAAACCAAATACATACATCTTGGTCCAATTGATTTCATTATGTATGTGTTATGAGAGCTTATTTGATGACGGTAACATTTTTTTATAAGCAAACTGCATAATTCTGGATGAGATACTTAATCATAAGTAGCAAAGCTTCTCTCTTTATAGGAAAATCAAATGAGGCATAAGGATGCTAGCTTGTAGAACCAAAGCCTCTCTCTTTATAGGAAAATCAAATGAGGCATAAGGATGCTAGCTTGTAGAACCATGGTCAGCCTATATGGGGATGAAAATGTCCTAGTACTAAAGAGGTTTTCACATTTCGCTAGTGATCTTGTAAGCTTATGATGAAACAATCCTAGTTAAAGTCAACGTTAAAAAGCGCCAATTCAAATATGGACCTTAGTAAGTTTCAAATGGCCATATAAGAATACAACCTTAGGGAATTCCTAATGCCCGTAAAGTATCTTAGCTTGTACACAATCCACTGTAGTTGAGCTAATTTTTAAATTTCAGTTAGATTCTAATATGTCAATATCTTAACAAGTTATAACTTCTCAATATTTTTTTTTAATTGTTTTCAGGTTGTGGATTGTTCTATATAGTTTCCAACTATGAAAACCTGCAAGGGGAATATCGAGAATAATTTAGGACAAGCCTGAAAATATTACATGAATGTAGTCTTCCCACACACCCACCTACTTGTATGGATGAGGCCTGCCTTATTTTGAAAACACAAAAAATAATATTAATGGGTTTTTACTATTCAAACCATCTTTCCAGAAAAAAAAATTTGGAGAGTTGATCGAGTCAGAGAGATTTAAATCTGGAGAGTTGATCGAGTCAGAGAGATTTCTATGAGAAAAAACTTAAACTTATCTAGATAAACTAGATTGATTGAAAATTTATGAGAAAAAACTTAAACTTAAGTAGATAAACTAGATTGATTGAAAATTCATAAGCATTTGTTGCAAGCTTCCCACTACAGTGAGAATATGGGGGTGCCTAATGATTACCTAGTTACATTATTTAGCCTTCCACTTTGCCAACACAAAAAATAATTGAACTAAAGAAATAGGGGAAAATGTTAAAGAAACAAGGGAAAATGTTAAAGCAACAGGGGAAAATGTTAATAAGCATGTATTGAAAGAAAATAAAGGAACAATATACACAAGAAGAAAGTAAAACCAATTTTGTCCCTAGTAAAAAATAAAAGTTTGCAGACATTTCAAACTAGAACAGAAACAAGCAAGAAAACAAAAAAAGTTTGCAGACATTTCAAACTAGAACAGAAACAAGCAAGAAAACAAAGAGGAAATAGGGTTGTATTTAATTAAGTGGTTGTTATGCCAATGAAGTCTCTTCCTTTGAGAAGAAAGGGCTAGGCATGTGCTTGAATGGGCAATGTTTTTTAAAAACATTTACAATAGTGCAACACATTCTCTGGGCAATGGTTTTTAAAAACATTTACAATAGTGCAACACATTCTCTGGAAGCTCGACCTCCTTAAAAAACCTCAACAAACATTTTGTACTTTGGATCTTCACTTCCTTTCCTAGAAATTCTCATGTCACCATCCTTATTCTATTTTTCTCCTTTTTCTTTTCCCCCTATCCTTTTTTTTATTCCATTCACAATCTTATTTTCCATTCCATTGGAAAATTCCTTTGCATTGTTATCGTTGATGATCTCTTCCCTGTTCTTCTTCTTCCTCCTTTTCTTCTTCTCTTTCACTTGTTGTGAATCAACAGAGACATAATCTCTTGGTTTCTCAAGAGAAGTTGAGGCCTTGTGCTAGTTATTATTCATGTCCTTCTTGTGAGAAAGGAGTTGAAGCACATCAATATTATGAATGAGCATTTGGCCGTCAATGAGCTTTTTCTTCTTTCCCATTTTGTCGGTTTTGATTTTTGTATTTCATTGTGCAAATGAGAGAGAATGTTAAGAGTAAATTTTCTGAGATTTATAGAACATACACCACATTGAATATAGTCTACTGCATGTATGTTTCTTTATATGTCCCACAACTATGTCACAAAATGCATTGTTTCGCTTAAAAATTTAGGGTTTAACATATAATCTTTTGAATTAATGTGCATTACAAAAACTGAAATTAAAACAAATTATAGGAAATGAGAATGAAAATCATGATTATGGTACACCAATGACTGAATGAGAGGCAACTACAAATAAAGGAGAAATGATCATTGTGTTGTTATATCCAAAAATGTCACAAAAAATGTTATCATATATTTGCAAAAAATGAAATTAAAACACATTCAATGATATAAGATTGATAACTATGACTATGGTTTATCTGTGATTGAATGGGAGGCAAATAAAAAACTAGGCAACCATGGTCAATGTGGTGGCAAACATTGTGGAAGCTTCTAACAAAATTATACTTATATGATCAAAAAATTTGGCATCTCCTAATTGAAAGGTCCTTCAATGATTCAATTGGAAAATTAGATGTATGGAAAGTCATCCCAAATAAAAGACTAGGCAACAATGGTCAATGTGGTGGCAAACATTGTGGAAGCTTCTAACAAAATTATACTTATATGATCAAAAAATTTGGCATCTCCTAATTGAAAGGTCCTTCAATGAGTCAATTGGAAAATTAGATGTATGGAAAGCTTCAACAGATTGAAGTGAATAAGCTTCAACAAATTGAAGTGATATGTAGAGTATGTTATAATACACCATAATATGAATGTGATGTGTAACTTCCATTCTTATAAGTCAAATTATAATTAAAAAAAAAAAAATCCTTAGTGTGAGATTATCAAGTAATATATAATAAGGTTGGGCTAGCTAGAAAGTCAAACTTATGTATAACCTTATGCAAAACATACATAATAAAGGGAAATACATCTCATTGCATTAAGATCTGAGGATCCTATGGAATCTCAATTTTCCCCTTAGTAATACATGTCACATTTCACACCATAGAGTTGTTTAGAGAAGCGTTTTTTTTGAACAATTTTGGATTGCATTGAATGAAACTAAATGAAGAGCATATTCATCCCTTCTCTTAGAAGATGCTTCATATATGCAAAATATAAGTAAATTGTAAATAATACAACTTGGGTGTCTGTATAAGTAAATCTATGCAGAAATTCGTATCTTGCGAACAAATTTACATCTAGCGAACTTTAAAGATTCCTTAAATTGACACATTTTCCATATAAGAAAATGCAACCTAATGTGAACAATCATTGAAACTTAGAAATCCAAAAGAAAAGTCTTATCAAATGTTTAACCCACTAGCCTAAATATTGCAATTATATACCAAAATTAAGCTTCTTAGTAGTCTCTTAAGAAGTAAAACCTATCATTGTGATAAGCTCTTATGCCATTAATAGAGTGCACTAATCATTAGAGTAATTAGTGATATGGATATGATAACTATTACGTAGAGTTGTTCAAGATAAAAAAATCTGATGGGGTGTTCATATTACACATCAACTACCATGTGTCTAATATGTTTATAAACGTTTCCACAGTTTAAATCGAGTCATCCTACTTGAACTACATTAAACAATGTTTTTTTAACATTAATCTTGACATCTCACTTTGTTAATAACATGTTTGTAAAGTGCAATATGTCACAAGGATTCTCTATTCATGACTTTCATGATTGCAAGATGCTTTTAATGAGTGGCTTGGACTTTTAACTATAGTGTTTCTAATGCTTTCAATGTGTATCTTTCTTTCATTTTCCTTCCATTTACCTATTGGTGGCACCATGGTAGTAATGTGCCCCTAGACCAAAACACCACACACTTGCATTGGTTTGTGCAATCGATACGTACATAGTAGAGACATTTTGAAAAAACACACATTATGAGTGAACATACTTTTAAAAAAGTAGATATTGATTGCATTCCTCAAACTATGACCCTTCCTAAGTGTTGTAGTTCCTTTCCAATTTTTTTTTGCAACATGTGATGCAATTGCTAATAATATGTATTTTTAAAATTTATATTTACAAATTAGTCAATAATATATATTTTACTCAAATATTCCAGAAAAAAAAAAATAAAAAATATTTAAACTCTACCTTCATATTTTATTAAATTTAAATTTTATATTTATAAATTATTTAATAACATAATGATTCACTAGAAAAGTTGAACTCAAAAATATCATTGTATAGAATTTTAAATAAATAGCGAAGAAGTCAAAACATAAAACATTTAAGCGTTCATCCTCGTAACTTTTTCTGTCCTAAGAAATCAGAAGCTTAATTTTAAGATGCTAAAGAGTCTGTAAGGGAGGACGAACCTGTTAAAATAACAAGAGCGGAATAGTGAGTGTTGCCGGAGGCAAGGCAAAATAAAAAGGGCCTGCTCTTGATTTTAACTGTACCGCCAGCAAATCCGGTTAAGACTTTTACTCACAGACGTCGATATCAAGTTATAATCTTGCAAGATATTCATTTAACCGGTACCAGAATTTTCGAAGTAATTTTTCTGAACCCTAACGATTTTGAGATTTTAAAATTACGACTTGTCAAATTATAAGTTAAAAATAACTATCCATTTGTCCTAATTCATTCAGAAGCTGTCCAATTTTTAATGTCGTTAGATTTCAGTATCTTTGGTCTGTTATTCTTACTTGTTTTTTATTGAATAAAAGCACTAAATTGCTTGTTTATTCATTTGACGGCTAAATTTACCAAAGTATACATATTCTATTTTTTAGTTTTCAAATACTTTATCTCTTAGGAAGAAACAAGTGGTCTTAACTGTTAGACCCACTCAAATTATAAATACAAACTATAATTAAAAAATATTTATAATTTTGAAATAAATTGTTTTTTATCTTTCAATAAAAAAAAATAATATATATTTTCTTGTTTATTTTATAGTTTAAAGAATTAATGTCATTTTTTTATATATAAAATTATATTATTATCAAGTTCATGTATGTGTGTGGCACTTAGTTATTGAAATTATATTATAGTAGTGGGTATTAAGGCAAAAATATAAAAGCACTTTAACACATTTCTTATTTTTCAAATGATGGTACATATAAATACAAAAGGTGTTGTTGAAAAATAAACAAACTAACTTGGACACATAATCAATTGGTTGAGGGAATATCTCAACCATACACCAATATAGGACTACTAGTTTGAGGGAATCTCTCAACCAACCAATTAGACTTAAACAATCTCCTAAATAATAGGAATAGACTCATTAACACACATTGAGATAAGTAGGAATTACATATTCTAACACTCCCCTTAATCACTACTTCTCTCAATGTCAATCAAAACAAAGTCTGGTGTTTACAAATAAGATCATAAAGTTGACATCCAAATAAAGAAACAACCATCCACTGAAATGCATGAGTGCCCAACCGTTGCAATCACTAATGTACTAGGATGTCTCTTCACGTACCTGATTTGTTTAACAAATATGTCTTTATATTTATACCTCCCCTTCCATCATTATCATCTTCACCTTGGTCCCATGCCTAGGCTTTTCTCGGCTGCCCATCAACCATCATCGAGGTCTTTTTGGTTGACCCTCCCACAAGTGGTCTCTGAGTAACCCCAAACTACACTACAATACAAACGGGGGTATGACTCACATACAATCATAATCACCATTCATGGAGATACCAAGTACTCCATTAACTCAAATATAACTATGTATACTTGCTTATAAACATATTATTTTGAGTCTACAATTATTCAACGCATGATCACCTACATTTGTCCACCATTCATCATACGTAAATGGGTACTATCCATCATACGTGTTAATTCTCCATTAATCATTTTCATCCACATGATTCATCAATCATTTTAAACTCTCTTTGAATTGGTCCCTCAAATTCTGACTCCATCTCACATTTCCCTGCCCCTTTTAAATAAAGGCTAACTTCTTCCATTACACACCAAGCTTAGATACGATTACACCTACCACCCTCATACCTAGTGGTTAATTCCACAACTCAATGTCACATCCTCTCTCTACATAAAAGAATATATGCCTATCTTAACAGAGCTTATAACACACAATTGGCGAAATCGACTTGGACTAATATTTTGGGGTTTCATGTTCAACTAATCATGTACCCCTTACAAATAAGATCATAAATTTGACATCCAAATGATGTAGGAGCATCCAGCTCTGAGGAGACAAAAGGTGGTTGACGGTCTCGTGGAGAGACAAGAACAAACAAATCATACATGCATAGCTGGACAGGTTGTTAGACTTGTCGGTTATTTTACTTTTCTTTATTATCTGTTTTATTTTCCAGAAGGTCGTTATGACCATAGCAATTACAGATTGTGAACTGTTTCTTTTTAATTAGGAATTAGTTAACAGTAAATTAATATTTTACCTGAGGGTCATTAGAACCATAGAAGCCACAAACTATGAATTGTTTTAGTTAGGAAACAGTTAATGGTTAACCAACAGCTTTGTAAAAGAAACTGGTGGACAGTTACACAAATTCGGGTTGGACAGTTCAACCTGAACAGAAGAATAGTTGTGCCTCCAAGATATTAAAAAAAGGCAAAAGCAAAACAGGGGGATGATTCCTCAAACAAAGAAAAGAAATTACAGTCATTTGAAATAAAACTTGTTTTTATCAATTGAAGCATCACTGTGTAAATTAATTTCATGCGTTGATATATATATTCTGTGTAACTAAATTACGTTGAAATAACAAAGACAACAAGTATTCACAGGAAGAGCAGGGCGCTACTACAAAGACCACTTCTAGACAAAGAAAGGCGAGTAATTACGAACGCAGGCTATCAACCAGGTAATAAAATACAAACCCTCACGTTATTTACGACAAATGTAAATGTTGGAATGAAAATCCAAAAATTGTATCATTTTATTAACTATCATAACCAAAGCATACAAGAGTCCTGAGCGTCTCACGCTCCATCAGAAAAGTTCGTTCGAAACAGAGCTGTCAACCAAGATAACGATACAACCGAACAGAACTAAAGAGTTATCACAACGAGGAAGCACCTGAACAAATTCGGTGCGAACGAGGGTTTCAATAACCAAATACCAATATTACAGAACGAGGGTTTCAATAACCAAATACCAATATTACAGAACGAGGGTGTCGATAACGAAACACAAACATTACAGAACGAATAGAAGAGTTACACAGCCGAGAGAAGTACTATTTATTCACCGCTCAAGTGACAAAACTAATATAAATCGAAGTCCTTAAAACCACTACAGTTTTACAAACAAGCCAACACAGAAAGACCCTACCCATAGAGAAGGATTGGGAGGGTTCGAACGGGTGCCAGAGACCGCAGAGAGTGCAAAGTAACGATGGCCAGCTACCTCGAGCAACCTGCAAAAACGAAGTGGAGGCAGGTTAATACAAACAATAACCACAGAATAATCCTTAAAACCAGCAAATAAAGAGTATGAAATACTAGTCCTTACCTGGAGTCGAGGAGGCGGCATCGAAAAACCAAACAACAACTACAATCCTGAAGACAAGGAGCGAAGGCGTTAGAATCTGAAGGAAAAGAGGAAACCAAGTCTGGCATGGAAGCAGAGCTTACCTCAGTAACCGAGTTGAAACGCAACGGAATGATGGGGACCCTGTCACAAAGTTAAATCCACAAATTAACAGGTGAGAAACAACGTTTAACAGCAGAGAAAGCTCAACGAACAGCAAATCAAAATATATACGGCGTTGCCATAGTCATCGCAACCCAACCTTCAAAGCAACGGAAGGCTGAAGGCATTCATAGAAACACAGTGCTGGAACCAGACGGGGAGGCGCGGATAAACCCCACAGAGCGGAGCTGAGGTTTAACACGACGAATGGGCGAAAATGGTAAGTAAACAGGTTGAGGGTTGACAAAAGGCGGAGTGACCTGACAAGGGAGACCGGCAGGTGGCCAACCATAACCGGTACCATAGGTTAGAACCCCGAAAATATCAAGAGGAGCGTACAACACAATAAAGTTCAACGCCTGTCACATTATGCGTACAGTCTAATCACCTAAGCCGCGTTGGAGAGGCGGGAAGCCATCACCAAATAAAGAAACAACCATCCACTGAAATGCATGAGTGCCCAACCGTTGCAATCACTAATGTACTAGGATGTCCCTTCACGTACCTTATTTTTTCAACAAATATGTCTTTATATCTATACCTCCCCTTCCATCATTATCATCTTCACCTTGGTCCCATGCCTAGGCTTTTCTCGGCTGCCCATCAACCATCCTCAAGGTCTTTTTGGTTGACCCTCCCACAAGTGGTCTCTGAGTAACCCCAAACTACACTACACTACAAACGAGGGTATGACTCACATACAATCATAATCACCATTCATGGAGATACCAAGTACTCCATTAACTCAAATATAACTATGTATACTTGCTTATAAACATATTATTTTGAGTCTACAATTATTAAACACATGATCACCTACATTTGTCCACCATTCATCATACGTAAATAGGTACTATCCATCATACATGTTAATTCTCCATTAATCATTTTCATCCACATGATTCATCAATCATTTTAAACTCTCTTTGAATTGGTCCCTCAAATTCTGACTCCATCTCACATTCCCCTGCCCCTTTTAAATAAAGGCTAACTTCTTCCATTACACACCAAGCTTAGATATGATTACACCTACCACCCTCATACCTAGTGGTTAATTCCACAACTCAATGTCATATCCTCTCTCTACATAAAAAACTATATGCTTATCTTAACAGAGCTTATAACACACAATTGGCGAAATCGACTTGGACCAATATTTTGGGGTTTCATGTTCAACTAATCATGTACCCCTTACCACACGTTTACATCATTACAACAATTTCAATTCAGGTACAATAAGCATTGACATAACACAAAGATTAACAACTTTCCTATATGACAATCATCTACCAAAACATATTTACACTTCATCACAATGCATCACTTTCTATTACTCCTTTACCTCCTCTAAAATTATGCACAAATTTGGTTTTCTCATCTATTCAACGTCTATGTTTAGTATCTCTCTTGAATTTCCATACTTATGTGTTATTTGTTAGAGTATCCAATTCTAATAAAACCAATACAATTCATACTAAATTGGCTAGACTGAATGCAACGATTATCTCTATGAAGTTCCATAGCACGACAAGAAAAATAACTATAAACATTACAAAAAATTTAGGGACTTTTACAAGAAGCAATCCAACACAGTGATTATGGTTTATGAGCCAAAAATATTGTTTCTTCAAGCTTCCTTGATTCCTCGAGAGCACTAGCCTACAACTTTACATCCTCTTTCAAGAATTCTTTAATGATAAAGTAGCTAAAGTAGCTAATATTTGTAGAGGAATGAACAATCAACTTGACTGTAATACCTTTAAGCTAGGCATGAACAAGTTCATCCTTAATTAATCATTATAATAGTTCCTTTGATTTCAAAATGACAACTACACAATCTCCCCTTCTTAGATGACGGCAAAAAGCCATATATAACTATAAAATATTTCTTCGCTCATGACGATAGCAAGAGGCTAAGAACCTCCAAATCCATCAAGCTAAGTGACATGAGGCTAAGAGTCAATTTGAATATCATACCATAAAAAGAACCAATGGTAGAATTATGAAAATATAAATTCAGAACACATAAATATAAAACAAAGACAAATACACTTTGCATTCATCAAATGACAGTACATATAAATACAAAGAGTGTTGTCAAAATATAGAGAGACTAATTTGGAGAGATAATCACTTGGTTGATGGAATATTTCAACCAATACACACTAGTTGGAGGGAATCTCTATACCAAGAACTAGGCTTAAACAACCTCCTATATTATAGGAATGGACTTATTAACACACATTGAGACAAGTGATAATTACATATTCTAACACAATGAAGATCAAAAGCATTTTTTGTGACAAATCATTTTTCTATTCATAGAGGAGAAGCAATTCCAATTAGAATTAGGGCCACATTATCTTCCATCACTCCAATACTATTTTGTTTGCTTCCTACTCTTGTTTCTCATATTTCATGCCTATTCCATTTGCTTGCATTTGTTCTTTCTCAACTTTCTTGCATTTATAAATATTACCTATAGGTCTTTTCATATATACTTAAGTCATAACCGTAAGCATTAGGGATCAAAATTGATTCAATGTGGGTATCATTTCTTATTATAAAAAAATCAATGTAGAATAAGTAATATTCATTCAGTTTTGTTGAGAATAGATATTATTATTTATGTGTTCTTTTGTAGATTGTGTTTTACATCATAATTCATATATGCACTAATAATTAGGCTTATAATTCTTATGGAAAAATACTCTTGTAAGTTATGTTTCTTTTATAGAAAATTATATTGTTGAAAGTTTAAATAGGTTGTTTTTTTTAATTGAATATTGTAGTGATATCCATAAAATAATACTATATTTTGGTTGCCTTCAAAAATCTGATTGCAATTGGTTAAAAGATTGTACCACTTTTGAAGAAAGAAAAATAGTTATTGTATTTAAGAGATGATGTTCATGAAATGAAAAGGTAAATGGTTTAATTTATAAAGTGTAGGTAAATGTTCTTATTACATTTTTTCATATGATTTCTATACAAATTGTAATACTAGTGAACCAATGTTATTTATGCGTAGTCTTTATTAAATTTCTTTCATATAATCCTTTATAAATTGTAATATTTGTGAACCAATGTTATCTATAAATATTCATTTAAGTGTATTTAAAAGAAAAAGTATAACGTTAAGTGTATTTAAAAAAAAAAAATTTATAACATTTAAGTGTATTTGAAGTTGTGATTGGTAAATAAGATTCTTGTTTGAGATTTGCACAATTTGACTTGATACAATACCAAAGTGTGATGTATAAAATATATGTTAAAATTATTTTCCATTTTTATATAAAAATAATAATTTATGTTAACTTATTAATAATAAAAAGTTATATTAAATTAATCTTTCAAATTGAATGACCATTATTTCCTTTATGTGAAGCAAGGTTAACCAATTTGTTAAATACATTGAATTTGCAATGTTAACTTTGCTCAATTGCACAAAATTTGCAATTATCCAAAGATGACCAGCAATGACAACAGCATAGCAATATATTTTTTCAGCAATTTTTTTTATTTCGAATAAGTTGTGGGGCTGGAATTCAGTCGTAACAAAATCATCACTTTATATTATAAAAGGATTTTAAAACTCAAATCATCTTAAATAATTCTATATTACGATTTCTATAATCAAAACCATTTCAAAATTGACAGCAGTACTGAAGCTTTCAAATTCATACGACATTTGTAAAAAAATGTGTACAGAGTCAACGCACCCGGCACGTCATGGCATATGTCATACGACAGTATGCAGCGTGCCATAGCTTTTCCATCAGTGGTTCAGTGACTCAATGTGTGCAGGCACTGAAAGCAAGAGAGGTTCAATAACTTACCATACGCAGAAAAGCCTGAAAGGCTATTCGGGTGCTTCAGGTTCGCCCCCTTTTTCATGTTGAAATTCCTCGCCTCTGTCTCTCCTTGGAAACAATATGGGTTTTATGCAGCTAATGAGTTCTACTTCTTCTGAGAAGCTGTGATCTGTACAATTAGAGACGTACTCTATCCGAAATATCAGCGATTTTTGGTAAAGAACTGGCAGAGATCGATGAACTCAAATGGAGCTACCACATCTGCAACAAACGGAGGAGGAAATTCAGCAGCACCCAGAACGAAATCAAGGCGACCCAATTGTAATTCCTTCCCATCTCTGTAAATTCTTTTGTGAGCAAAAAGTTATAACGATTTCATCTGGGAATCATCTGCCTATCCTGTCAATCAAAGCACACTTGATTTTACCTGTAATCATCTGGTTATTATTTTATTATATTGTTTCAATGGTCAAAGCAAGATATGCATTAAACTTAATTTTGCTATTGTTCTGCTCAAGTAGAAGATTGGGTCGTAACCAGTTGACGGTACAGAAAATTGAAATCGGGTAACAGCACTAAATTCCATTTTCGGTACAGCATGAATCCAGCACGGTTATGTTCCTTTTTTTGACGATATTGTTAACATATTTCATATTTGACCCCATCCACTCATAATAGAGACACGCCCACCCAAAAAATCAAAACAAAATCTTGAAGACCAGAGTAATCAATTACAATTTTTTTTTAAATAGATTATTAACACTTAAAAACTAGCACAACTATATGGTTGAAAATAACCAGCCTTTTATACCCTATCGGCAGGCTAGTTGTTATTTGTCACCCAACTACATTAGTATATTTCTAATGTGGTTAAAGTGGTGGTTAATATAAGTCGATTATCATTATTTTTGTATCTCAATTGGCATATAAAAGTTGGAAAATATTTCTCATTTGTATATATCAACAACATTAGTAAATGTGGTTGTGCTAGTTAAAATTGAAGTGTGGGATGGATTCCGTGACCATGGTTGATCATAATTGACTACTGATAAGGTCAATCAAGGTTGACCACACTGACCATGGTCAAGCTTACATTAATGTTAATGTTATTATTACATTAATGTTACAAAAATGGTTACATTAATGGCTGAGATTATTGAAAGGGTTGACAATTATTGACCATATTCAACAAGAGATCTTGATTGTCTATTATAGTTGACCATGTTCAACCATTCTAACCATGGTTGACCATTAGGAGTCGGTAGAGCATGGAATGTTTTAGGTTGACTATGGTTGACCAAAGATGACCATGCTTTATCATGGTTGACCATATTCAACCATAGATACTTTGATCATGGTTGACTACGGTTGAGTATGCTTGATGATATTCATCCATGGTTGAGCATTTTTAGCCATGGTTGACAATGGTTGACAATATTCAATCATGGTTGACAATGGTTAATGATATTCAGTGATGTTTGACCATGTTTCACCATATTCAACCATATAGACCTTGATCATGGCTAACCACGATTGAGCATGGTCGACGATATTCAACCACGGTTGATCATAGTTGACAATGGTTGATCTTGGTGTACCATAGTTGATCATGGTTGACTATGGCTAACCATAGAGACCTTGATTGACCATATTCAACCATAGAGATCTTGGTTTACCATGTTCAACAATTATAATCATAGAGCTATTGATTGACTATTATGTTTGATCATGGTTGGCCATGGTGGATCATGGTTGATCATGGTTGACCTTGGTTGATGATGTTCAGTCATTTTACCCATGTTCATCTTAGTTGAGCATGGTTTACCTTGGTTGACCATGCTCAACCTTTGTTGATTATGGTTGACTATGTTCGACCATTCTAACCATAGAGATTTGATTGACCATCATGGTTGATCATGGTTGACTATGCTAGACCATGGTATGGTTGATCATGGTTGACCATGTTCAATCATTCAAACCATGTTGATTTTGGTTGACTTTGGTTAACCTTGGTTGTCCATGGTTCATCATGGTTAACCATCATTGATCTTGGTTGTCCATGTGCAACCATTCTAACCATAGAGACCTTGATTAACCATTATGGTTGATTAAGGTTGAACACTATCGTTAACCATCATTGACCATGGTTGACCATTTTAACCATGTTGATTTTGGATGACATTGGTTGACCATTATGGTTGTTTATGGTTGATCATGGTTGACCATGATTCATTATAGCTCATCATAGTTGATCATGATTGACCATGGTTAAACAAGATTAACCATGGTTGACCTTTGTTGACCATGTTGGACCATTCTAACCATGTTCATATTGGTTGACCATGGGTGACCTTGACTGACCATTTTAACCATGTTGATCTTGGATGACTTTTGTTGACCATGGTTAACCTTAGTTGATCATAGTTGATTATGGTTGGTCATGGTTGCCCATGATTGGCCATGGTTAACCATAGAGACCTTGAATAACCCCTAGAAACCATGGTTGACAATGCTTTACCATTTTAACTATATATATCTTGGTTGACCATTATGATTGATCATGGATGACCATGGTTCATCATGGTCAACCATGGTTGATAATGGTTAACCATGGTTAACTATTCTAATCACGTTCAGTCATTCAACTATGGTTGATCTTGGTTATCCATATTTGACCATTCTAACCATATAAATATTGATTGGCCATTATGGTTTATCATGGTTGATCTTGGTTGACCATGGTTGATGATGGTAGACCATCGTCGATCATTGTCGACCATGGTTGATCATTGTCGACCATGGGCGACCTTCGTTGATGATTCTAACCATGTTGATCTTGGATGACCATGGTTGACCATAGTCTTCATTGACCATTATGGTGGTTCATGGTTGATCATGGTCGATCATGGTTAACCATGGTTGACTATGTTGGATAATTCTAACTCTGTTAATCTTTGTTGACCATGGTTGGCTATGATTGATCCTTAGCTGACTGATATAACAATGTTGATCTTGAATGACCTTGGTTGATCATGGTTGACCATGGTTGGTCGTAGTTGACCATAGAGACCTTTATTGACCCCTAGAGATGATGGTTAATCATGTTCGACCATTCTAACGATAGGGATCTTGGTTGATCATTATAGTTGACCATGGTTAACCATAGTTGAACATATTTGAACATGGTTAACCATTCTAACCATGTTGGACCATTCAACCATGTTGCGTATGGTTGACCATATTCAAGTATTTTAAACATAGGGATCTTGATTGATGACCATGATCAATTTGAGTTGATCATGGTTGACAGTGGTTGACCATATTATGTTTTTAATATTATTTACATTAATCTTATTATTAATGATATGTATATTATTATTAACATTAATATTAATATTGTTAATAATCTTAATATTGATGCTATTAGTAACATTGATATATTATATTATATATTATGTTTTTAATAGTACAACATATTAAATGTTAATTATAATAATGTTATTGAGAGTATTACTATTTTCTTTTGGTTTGTCAAGTTCTCTGTAATCCTCCACGCTTGACTTGTGACTTGAGGAGTCATGACCTAGGGGCATCTAAGTAGTTAATGTTATTAGTAACATTATTATATTATATAATATATTATGTTTTTAATAGCACAACATATTAAATGCTAATTATAATAATGTTATTAATAGTATTAATATTTTCTTTTGGTTTGTCAAGTTCTCTGTGATTCTTCAGGCTTGACGTGTGGCTTGAGGAGTCGTGACCTAGGAGCTTCTAAGTCGTCAACTTTACCAAGGGATCACACCTGGCCTAGGCCACACCAGCCCTTAGCCCTTAGCTGATTGGATTTTTTAGCATGTTTTCTCCCCCTAGCACACGGCACAACCACCCCTTGTGAGGTTTAATCCTCGGTCGTCTTGCTATCCAGGCGTATCCTCAACGAGTTGTGTTGGTGGGACTTGACTATTAGTAGTATTAATATACATTAAT
>APFE031511681.1:92897-143406 GCA_000404065.3 Pinus taeda | reverse complement strand
GGGTCAACAGGATATTGGATTATGTAAATTAACATCTATAACATCTATCATAATATTGAATCTTTTTTGACATTTATCAAAACTTTTTGCTTATAAATCTATTGTTTTAGTATTTTTATTTTTATAAATGAATTCTAATTCATGTTGATTTTGGTAATTTTATACTTTTTCCAATTAATTTTAAATGTTGATAGAGGATTCTAGAATACTGTGTTAGACACCACATACAACTAACGCAATATTCCAGAGGCTTCCATCAACATATTATGGACTAGGAAAATCTACATGCCGTAGATTTAAATTATTAACATCAATCTCTTGTCATGTTGTTTTCTATATTTCCTTTTCCAAAATTTGTGTTAAATGATTATTGAAGTAATTATTAAGATCAATTTCTGGTCAAGTTGTTACACTATGCAAATCACCATCTACCAAAAAAATCTCAAAATAATTTTCATCTAAAATGTTCAGACTAATATACAATCAAAAAGAGAAAAAAGACCATGTTTATAAACTAAAAAAAGACATCTAACAGTCTCAGACAAAAGCACCGCTATAGCATTATGCCCTCCCTTCCCAACTACACCATCATAAACAAAGCTAAAATATGTGTATCCTTCCACATCATTTAAACCAATTTTGGCTAGAGAGTGGGTTGTCCCATTTGATTTCCTGACCATACGCTCAATGTCGAAACTCAGGAAAGTTTGAAAGTTTGGATGAGAGCACTGATTAGGTCTTAAAAAACTTATGATATTTTTAAGTCATTGTAGACATGGATGTTCTATATTGATCTTTTCTTTGCCAACTAGAGAAGTCCTTATTTTGTATCTTTTCAAAAAAAATATCGAGTATTTTTTGAAAATTAATTTTAAATTATTATTAACATCCATTTAAAGTGATATTGTTATTTTCCATATTTTTTGTGAAATAATATTAACATCAATTTCTACGAACCATATAAGCAAATATTTAATTATATTTATAAACAAATATTTAATTATATTTATTTCTAATTTAGACAGTATATCAATGTCAACTGCTCTCTCATTTTGCACTCAAACGCAAAGAAGGATTAATACATGCCTGCTAAATATTCCGTCTAAACATTAAACATTAAGGAAGTTCGCATCACCTGAATATTCATGAAAGTTTGGTTTGCCCAAAATTTTGTGGATTCTGGTGAGATGTTGATGTTAATGGCTAGACGTAGATGAGCTCAAAGTTGATCAACCCACAGTATCTTAATTCTCAAGGAAGATATAAAGAAGGAAGGGAAGGTAGGGCCTGCCCTTTCCTGAGGGCATGTAAATGCAAAACAATGAATTTTTAACATTTTATTCTACTTTAGACTCATCTGGTTGGATTTTCTCGAAAGTGATTTGGAAAGTGCTTCTGTTCATGGTAGTGTTATGAGGGAAAGTTCATGGAGTGTTATGAGTGAAATCGTAAACAGATAGACAATGTTCATGAAAAAGATAACAAAGAGCTGATGGAGTTCGTGGATGGAAAGATGTTAAATTGCAGACATGTCATGTTAAGTTGAGTGTGGGTGGTGGGGTTGTGTTTGGATTCTATGGGTGAGGAGGCGATGCAATTGTTATACTGCATAACTTATAACGTTGACATCTTTCACTCTTTGTGTTATGGAGGCCAATTAGGGTTTCTCCAGCGACTGGTACTTACTAATTGGAAGTTGTTGAAAGCACACAATTTCCACGTATAGAAGGCATAGAATGTTATTGAAATCACACAACAGCTTAATAATCAGGATCTCTATTGATTCGCAGAGATTTGGACTTGCCTGTTACCATTTTGGGTTGACTTTTTCTACAGGTTTCGAATGTTTATTATTGGAATATTTTTAGAAAATTTGATAGACATGAACAAAATCAAAAGATTTTTTTTAAAATAAAAAATTCATAATCTACTATGTATTTTTTACCGAAATGAAAGTATCTTGTTCTTCTTGCTCCGGCAAAGACACTAAATGGCAGCTTTATGAACAGCTATTACATGGTAGCTTGAGTTCAGCGTAAATCACTTTCCCATTACATGTTTTCTTGCAATTGTGATAACTTCCATACCTTAAAGCAGGTTGTTCCTTTGGGAACATGAACTCTTAGTCTTTCATTGAAGAACAGACCAGAATACAAGTTGCTCCTTTTTTTAACAGAGGGAGTTTGTCATTTAAGCTTACTATGTTCCTTTGCATATTGATTGTGTATATTTGCAAACCATCAATATTTTCATGCCTCCGTCGGAGGATTTTTAAGAGGAAGATAGTCGATTATTACATTTTAAACAATTAGATACATGACGTCCACGAGGATCTTTGCACTTCTATCTTGTGAAGGTGAAGCAAACCTCACTGTAAAATCTACTAATGTAAAGTTTATTGCATCCCAATTCTGGTTCTTTTAAATCATGCAAAATATTCTTAGTTTAGAACAAACCTATGGTATTGTGTAATTTGTGGTATGTGATTGTTCTATGGCTGATAGAACCGTGCCTTTTACAATCATATAGTTTGTATTTTTTGGCAACTTTATACTAAAGATTTATGTTGTTTTCGTGTTGCTAGTTTCCAGGTTCATTCTACCGGAGCTCCATGCATGTAAGCCAGTTTTGACAGCAGGATGGGTACGTTCACAGTCTATGGTAGTATGATATTTCTTAGCTGCTAACCATAAAAGCATACAGAGAGGAAATTAATGCGAGAGCTTATTTTAGGTGAACTTTGCTTAATCTCTATCCTAGCGAGGTAGGTTATGTTTCAAGTTCATATATGTTGTTTATTACGTTCTCAAGATAGTAAGTTTTTTTTTAATACATTACCCTAAAACCATAAAGTGTGATTATCTGATTTTAGTTCGTAACAATCTTCATATTAGTGGGTGCCATTTTCATCCCCGTTGGAGTTTGTAATGTACCCATCTACCGAATAATATATATATATATATATATTTTTACATAATGTTAAACTTGCGTTTAACCACTCTTACAAGGACATGATTACATGTATTTGATGTTAATTCTTCAGGTCTCAATGTTCCACTTGAAAAATTGGGATGAGGTGTTTCTCCTTTAATGTTATTAGAAAAGTCCTTCGGTGAGTTCCTATTATGGTTGGCTTTACTGCTCGCAATGCTAGCTTTGAACACTTGGTTCCGGCATTTAATACCGCTAGCTCTATCACATGATGGGATGAGGTCCGGGTACCTCTGGAAGTCGCACCCTCGATCTTGCCACCCTCATTGACGGCTCGAATGATCCGCTGCCATCCAAGGGCTGTGATGCCTCATGAGTTTTCTCCTTGGTTTATTCGATGGTGCGAGGTACCAAAACAAGTCTACAACATTCTGCGACAGCTCTGGCAAGCCTGCTATGAACCCGTATAGACTCCTTCGCTCTGTTAGAATGCCACCAGCCCTTCATTCTGCCGAGCACCCACCAGAAATTTGCCGGTTACGCAGCTTGTTGTTTTCATTGGTAAGTGATGCACCATGCATTAATCTTTTGAAATGATCGTTCCCTTTTCTTGTCTCTTACAGGAGTTGATGGATTTATTGTTTAGCTCAATTAATGGGTTTTCTTACTGGGTGTGTTTCATGGTCGAGGATGGTGTTGTCCCCCTTCGCATCTGCTCCTTGGGTCTAGACATCGTTACTTGGCCTCTTGAATTTTCTGGCTTCTAAATCCCTAACAGGTATGTTCTTTCAATAGTACTTTTGTTATGGTCAATTGCAAGTTTGGTTGCCAATTATTCATTATTCGAATGGTAGCAGAGGGGTTTGTCTCTTGGTTCTTGCAACAGTCCAAGCAGCTCTCGGCTTTATGTCAACTCTTCGTTGTTTGACACAGAGAGATGGTGAATTCCTATGCCATACTAGCCCTGCACTCTTCCAGCTTCAAGAAAAACTTGTCCTCGGTGTAGCTGGGCCGAACCGAGATCCTAGATTTTTCGTTGTTTTTAAGCATGGACATGCCTTCGGGCTTTCCTTCAGTTGTTATGTAATTTAATTTTCTATTTATGAACATAGCACAGGGAAAAACCCTGGTGAATACCGCTCATTTGGTTACAATTGAGTAATATAGTGTATCAATGTTGTTTTCTTCCATTTGTCAAGTTAAGTTATAGCCCTCGCAACCTTTCTGTATGTTGTAACCAAGAATGGTGGTTTAACCTCTATTGTGCATCAACTATTATAATGATTTAGTTTTAGCATTTTGGATTGATGGTGGTTTATTTGTGGACATCTCATTGTAAATTTTTTTGTTAATGCACAGTGTTATACATTGAAGTATCTCTGTAGTATTTTTGCCTGTTGAATTTCTCTTGTCGCGTTTTGGTAAAAGTCACCCCCGTGTGGAATACCAGATGTTTGTTTGGCAAAATCCTGGGTTGCATGAGGGCGTTCACCCTCAGGGATTAGCCTAGCATTCGGCTGGCCTACCAAGTGAGTGATTTTATGATTTTGTGTTATATATATATATATAAATTTTTTAAAAAGAAACCCTAGCACCTCTACACGGTGGTCTTGCTAATGGTTCAATGTAATGGGAGTATGAGTATTTACCGTTGTTTGGTTAGTTAAATGCACATTCAATCTTCTGTTATTTATTTACATGGTTATATCTTACCTTACTTTCAGTTTCAGCTTGGATATTTGTGAATGGAAAGAAGACAGGGGCTCTATATATTTTATAAAATAATTGAAACCCTTACATCATCCTCTTGGCCACTACAATCGTTTTTCCTCAGACTCTTGTAGTTGATGGTATATATTTTATAAAATAATTGAAACCCTTACATCATCCTCTTGGCCACTACAATCGTTTTTCCTCGGACTCTTGTAGTTGATGGTCCTACAATCTGCACATGAAGTTCCTATACTTATTTCCTGAAAGTTTTCTATGTTTTCATGCATTCAAATGTGCATAAGAGGTTGTCTTTTTAACATCCATTTACTGCCTACTGTGCAAGTTTTATTTTTCCCATTTTCAGGGTCAACCCCTTGCCTTCCATATTCCGCTGTAATTTTTTAAATTCCCCACCTTATATTAAAGTATACTTTACTGTAAGGCGTCGCAGACCTTACCACAGTTATCACTTAATTCGTTTAAGATGGAAAGAGGAAATACAATTCTCTACACATCCTCTAACTCGTGCCATAGTAAGAATAACTTCTAAAGAAAAACATCTATATCACCTTACGGGTTACTGAAATAAAAACCCTCGAGACACTCCTACCATAAAAATCTATTTCAACAAATATTTACCAACTATTCTGTTCTATAGGGTTCTTTTACATACCTGGAATTGCTGACTGTTAGAATCTTTTTGATAGTCACCCAAACCTAGGTCTGCTTCAATTCAACCACCCGACCATGAGATTCGTCTTTCGAGACCAGAATCTCCCCCCTTGCTTCTTTCTACACCGCAGTTTTCTGCAAGCTGCTCGGGCTATCTGGTCATCATCAGACTTAGCCACCTTTCTTTCCTTATTGGATATCTTTTTCTTTTTCTCTGCCTGTCACTACAGTGCAGATTTTTCCTCCTCCTCCCTCCTTTTCTCTGGAAACTTTTACCGTTAGGGGAGGTAGTTAGGGTTGCTTGCACAACAATCCTCTTTCCACCTCAAGAGGACAACTTCCTCATTGAGAATTACTTTTTTCTTTTTTTGGAAACACCATCATGAAAACAAATTATATTTAGATTCTAAACAAATAATAATAATTGTTTTAGTTTATTTTACCACAGTAAATCAAATATTTACATTTATCCCGGGGCATTACAGAGTTATTTCTCTAATTGCATCACACATAGTATGTATTCTTTAGGTTAGCATTAATGTCTATTTAATGTTTTATTTTAATTGCTGAGACCACAACTAACATTTTCAATTTCATATTTAATATCTGAAGTAATAGTGATTTATTTTCATTTTCAGGTTGTGGAAATTGTTTACCAATATGAAACAGACTGCCTACCACTGCAATATAGAGTTAATAAGAATGCCAAACTGGACTACATAAAACATAAAACGATTCCAAAAAACTGCAGTCATATAATAAAAGTGAAGGCATTCATCCTGGTTCCTAACTGCTAGTGTTCAATTCTATAAATTTATGGTTTCTCATATATAATTTATGAAGTAATAATAGAAAAGGATGAAATTAGCTTTATGACAAATACTTGCTGAATGTCAAGTTATTATCATAACTACAAATGTTTACAAATATTTACAAAGAATGTAACAGAATATTTCTCTCACTATACGTGCCAAAGAATATGAGACATCCAATTTATGTATATTATCAGCTTGATAACTTCTATCATCAGGGGTGAGTAGGCATACATGAAATAATATGTTCAATGCATTTGTTGTTATTTGATCTTTAAAACAAAACAAAAAATAGACTGCTTCTCATCTATCCTTTTATCTTTGCTTATTCTTACAAAGAACATAGGTGGCTATATGCGCATAAACTATTTCCGTTTGAGTGCATGATATTGGGGCGGCAAAAGACTAAGGTTGAACCACTTTATACTGAAATGTTTGCGAAGAGTTGTGTAGAATAAGGTCAGATTCCATTGGGCACATCCAACATCGTGTTATAACGTTGCAAAAAGAAGATTCAGTAATATAAATGGTAATAAAAGTGATATCAACAACACAATTGCATTAAGTGATAGATATCAATCAATAATATGAATTATAATAAAAGTGATAATTACTCCTCAATATTAAAATTACAATATTATTAATAACGATTTTTTTTATTGTACAACTTTAGGTCCATTCTCTGATTTCAGCTTCGGTAGAAGAAATTCATTGCTCAGTAAATGTACTGTTGTTGCTGGAGCTAACATTGTCATAGTGGTTACATTGTTTTCTTTATAGCTTGTGGCCATATTTATGGGATATAGTTGGGATATAGTTAGCTTGCACGAAGAATAATTTAAAAAATTAAATATTTAATATCTTTTTATAAATTTGGTTAAAGATATAAAAGGTTGGCAAAGTAATCTAAGTCAAAGGCCTATTGACCACTTGACTATTACTATATTCCGTGAGAGAGGTAAAGACTAAAAATAAGTTTTCATGGAAATTAATGAACTTTAGGAATTCCTAAATCATTAGGATGGTGGCTCATGGAAAAATAAATAATATAATAATTCTTACAGTCTCGGTAGTATTGGGCTAGGGATGTGAATTTGAAAATAGACATCGATAAGTATGGAACAATATGTATGATCAGATCATACATAAATATAAAATCTCTTTAAAACTATTCTATTATTAATTATATATTGATGGAAAAAAATTAATGAAAAAGTTGTTAAAATTTTGAATATACATTAATTTAAAATTAAAATCAAAATTGGCAACACTTTTTTTCCCCAAGAGATTTTAAAAGTTTCCAAAAAGATACTAAAAACCTAAAACAAAATCCTAAAAGGCTCGGGGATATGCCTGGAAAACTAGCCGTTACTTTCAATGCAATTTAAATTCTGAAGTCTTTTTTCATATTTTTTTATTTCTCTATTTTCTTGACTCTAAATTAAATGTCAAAATCAAACATGTATCTAATCTATTAACCACAGATGATTAATTGGGGGAAATACCATACCAAGTGACTTCATATTGGGGGATATATATTGAGGAAAAATGACATAATATATTGGGCATATAATAGGGGGTGAAAAACTTTTATATTGCCAGGTATAAAGATGGAGCTCGAAGTTAATGAAAAAATATTAATGGGTATAACAAATGTTAATGAAAAAATAGATACCTACAATATTTAGTGATACCATGTGCGTTCATATTGGGGGATACATATTGAGGAAAAAATGGCGTAATATATTCAACATGGAATAGGAGGTAAATAGTTTTTATATTGGCCGGTATAAAAAATGTAGTTCAAAGTTAATGAAAAAATATAAAAGAATATAAAAAATGTTAATGAAAACATGGATACTAGAGTTTTTTTAAATTGGGAATGTCTATTGGATTCATATTGATAGAGGGTTAAATAATGTGATTGTTAGAAGTATTTTCCAATATATAGTCAAATTAGAGGTATTGTTTATATGCCATGAATGCACTTGATATGCCAGAAATTCTTGTTTATCTAAGATTTTCAGCTACTTGTATGAAATATCATGTAGTCATTGGTAAACTTGTTTATCCAAGATTTCATTTACTTATATAAAATATCATCCAGTGAAAATGGTAACAAAAACTCAGTGGTAACCTTATATCTAGGATTTCATCTACTTATGATAAGTATTATGCAATAAAAATGGTAACATAAACTCAATGGTAACCTTGTTTATCCAGGATTTCATCTGCTTATCTGAAATATCATGCACTAAAGATGAGAACAAAAACTCCGTGTAGTTAGTCTTCACAGTTTAACATTGACATGATATCATCATTGATAGTCATGTGATAAAAAAATTGCTGCCTTTGTGAATGCTGCATACTCTTAAAAATGACATGAAACCATATTGCTTTACCTTATTTTCTCATATTTACCTAAACATCTTTACCTAATCCATGGAGGTTTAGGTTGAAATAATTTCACTGAAGCAGCACACCTGTTTTGCATCACCGGTTAGAAATCAGTTTAACTCAACATAGTGTAATGAAGGACTCTTCGAGTAAATAATGAAGGATCATATATTTTGTAAGAGCAAGCATGCCTGTTAGAAATCAGTTTTAATTTAATGTAGATAAACTTTAGTTTGGGTGTGTTAAAAGTCACTTTATTGTTGGATTAAAAGAAGTCTATGACCATCAGAGCAATGGAAACTTTTAACTATGAGTAAAAGATAAATCTTAGAACATGGCAAGAGTTCGAAAATTAAAACTCTTACAGAATGTAACTATGATCTATACACGATAAAAAAAAATTGCTAAAAGGTGACGCTTTTGTGATTTTATATGTACTTATTGCTGACCAGGACATTTCTTATGCATCATAAACATTTGCAGGTACGTTAGGAGCAGAAATGAGGAGCAGCTAATGAATGCCGATAGTGAGGATGAAACAACGGGTTGTGACCCTAAAGCAACAACTGGAAATAATCTCCCAATTATTCCATGTGGCCTCATAGCTTGGAGTTTGTTCAATGATACTTACCACTTCTCCAGAGGAAACACATCGCTGACAGTGAACAGGAGAAATATTTCATGGAAAAGTGAACGTGAACACAAGTATGGAAAAGATGTTTTTCCCAAGGATTTTCAGAATGGAACTCTGATTAGCGGTGCTACTCTCAATTCATCAATCCCTGTAAGTGGTATCCTTTACAAAGTAGGCTGGCTGGTGGACTGATTGCGTTTAAAGGGTTTGCAAATATTAGGCTATATTTGTGTGATTGTTTATAGCATTGGAAAGAATAGCATCCAAATCCACCAGAAGGATTCACCAGTCTGGAAACTTGTGCCTTTAATTGGCTGGTTGGTAATAACTGACATTATTATGCAAGGTATTTAATGTTATTTATGAAGTTCATATTAGGTTTTATTTTTGGACATCATGCCATGCAATTTATCTAATGTTTCAGATTTACTGATGCAGGTAAAAGTACGAGTTGTTTAATGCATGTAAAAGCTTTTGTTGTATGTCAAAATAAAGTGCTCTAAATATTAAATCTCGAACAATAAACTTTATTTTTATACAAGAGCAAAATAATAACAACAACACTAAAATAACAAGATAAATGAAATCACTTACAACACTAACCTAAACAAAAAATTAAAACATTAAATTTATGTTGCCATCTCTGTTATTGGTAATGGAAGGAAGCATTACAGTTGCTGACTTACTGCTTCGTTTGGATGAACATGGCAGTTAAGTGGGCAAGAGGATCTTATGGTGTGGATGCGACCAGCAGCATTTGCAACCTTCAGAAAGCTGTATGGACAGATTGAGGAGGACCTCAAAGAAAATGATAACATTACAGTGAATTTGTTTAATAATCATAATACTTATACTTCTGATGGCACTAAGAAGGTTGTACTTTCTACAACGAATTCTCTCGGAGGGAAGAACAACTTTCTGGGGATAGCTTATCTCAGTGTGGGAGGCCTGTGCATCTTTTTGGCTATAGTCTTCTTCCTGGTGCATGTCAAGAAGCCAAGGTGCGTGATTTCACTGTGCGGTATAGTTAATGTGAGTCACTTAATGTTGGGTACATATAGGCCAAAATGGGTTTGGCCTAGTATTGAACACTGCATGTTTTCTTTATAGATATTCGTTCAATTTTAGGATCTAATTTAGCTCATTTAGTTAGGATTGATGAGGAATAAATTTAATTTAATTTTCATAATATTTTGAAATTTAATAAATAAAAGTGGGATCAATATTTTTTGACTGGGTTCCTTATTTATCTAATTCCAAAATCTTTTTATTTACTTTTATGTACTCTAGCCATTCTTTTCAGATTCATCAAGTTTTGACTCTGTCCCTATGATGGGTTGTGAGTACATCCAAAGGTTAGACAAACAAATCAAAATCCAACCACAGTTTCACTAAGAAAAAAAACCAACAATATATAGATATTTTTTTGTTTTCAGAAAAATAATTATTCTTTTCATTAATAAAAAAGAAATAGTAAATATTATATTTTTTAATTTCTATTTATCTTTTTATTACTTTTTATGATCATCCAAAATTTATCTTATTTCTATTACACCTTTTTCCATCTGTTCAAAAATTGTCCCATTTTACTGATCTAAAAATGTCCCAGCTAATTGTTTTCTTTTAGTTCATCAAAGATACATATCCTTTTACATATATTTGTGTCTTTATTGTTGTGTGTGGAGCATGGTTGTTCAGAGGTCTTTGTTTCAGCCGGATGTATACCCGAGGAAGCTTGTACACTCCTCCACTCGGGGTGGAGGGGGACTTGTCCACCCGAGAGGGGGTCTGGGGGCCGATTCCCCTGGGTGGGGGGTCTGGGGCAGTGGTTCTCGGCGGGGGCTCGGGGGCAACGCCCCCGAAGCTAAAAACAGATGTAAATTTGCCTTGTAAAAGTATAGTAATTTCTAGTCAATCTAACCCGTTCATTAGGCGGATGATCTGACAGTAGAACTTATGTTTAGTTTAGGGTTTTTTGCCCTAGAAGGCAACCCCTCTCTTTGTATGAGGGCATTGTATTTGAGGCTGTAATAGATATGTATTCTGCGTGTGTGCGAGAAACAGAGAGGTTACACTCTGAGAGAAGACAGGATATTACAATGGATTTGTTGTAGGTTGTGTCTCTTCATTTTGATGGATAATAGAAAGGAAAGAGTGGGTGTTCGATGTGGATGTAGCCCAAACTGCGTGAACCACGTATATCTGTGTCTTTCTTGTTCTGTGAGTTTTCTGTGTTTATATTTCTGCAATATTTTATTTGTTTCATTGCTCCATAATATATATAATTTTCTAATATTTATATTCACAATGCTTGTTCTTTGGATTACACCTACTAGTAGTTGATGCTACTAGCATTAATCAATATTTTATGTGTTCCATTGCTCCGTAATATATATAATTTTCTAACATTTATATTCACAATGCTTGTTCTTTGGATTGACACCTACTAATAGTTGATGCTACTAGCATTAATCAACTTTCCCGAATCAAATTCATTGAAAAAGAACTTACCTAAATCCTTTGCTATCCCTCTTTTGGATAACAGATCAGCCAACTAGTTTTGTTCCAGATAAATATGTTGGAATTGAATACTCTGAAACTTGCTTACCGGTGTTCTGATTCTCTTCCTCCATTTGTTTAATATCCGTGAACAGAAGTTTGTGTAATCTTTCAGCCCATCAATAATACCTTTCGCATGTCCGAATATCTTTTATCTTTTCAAGTCTAAGCCACTTTGCAGCAATTAAGACTCCCTATAATGCTGAGATCTCTGCCTTATTATTCATTCCCTGCCCTCTCTCTCATCAAAAGTGTTAGTATCTGCCAGGTCCCATGACGATTACTTGCCCAGATCCACATTGTCTCCTTTTTACTGGCACCATCAAAGAATCTGACTGGATATGATTGCCATTGTTCCTTATAGTTGCATGTCCAGATTCTGTTTATCTTCATAATTGATCCCATTTCATTATAAAGAGTGATAACTTTGATGATGTCTTCCCTAACCTTCACTAGTTTCTATTCATAGACCAGGGCATTTCTGCTTCTCCAAAAGGTCCACATAATGTAATAGGGAAGTTATCTAAATCTTTTGTATTGTTGTACCACGCTTAAATCTTTTGTATTGTTGTACCACACTCGAATACAAGAAATTAGAGAAATGTGATTCCACACCAGATTGGATATAAGTAAATGTACAATACACTCCGACCATAAAATCCCTCGATTTGGTAAATTATTCCATGTCAAAATTCTATCATTTACTGCAAGCCAACAGAAGCTTCTAATTTTATAAGGGATATTACCTTTCCAAATATTATGATGCGTATAATATAAAAAGTAAACACTTTTAACAACTTGATGCAGATTAGATTACAATCGTAGAGTTTCCGCAGTCTTGAGAAGATGCCGGGCTTCTTTTAATTTTTGTTGAACAATAACTGGCATGATAAGGAGGCTCAAGTTGATTATTTTTCTTCGCAGGCCTTTGGGTGATCCTGCATACTTATCATGGAACAAAAACAACACAGAGGAACGGTCAAGTTGACGAAGTTATTGTAGTTCTGTCACCTGTATCCTTCATATTTAAAACATGCATGGCATGCATATATGCTTTGGGCACCTCTATGAACATAGAGACAACAGATGCGTGAGGCGCGTCTTTGAACATAGAAACAACAGAATCTGTTGCTTGAGTTTTGCCAGGTTTGTTTGGGTAAATCTGTTGTTTGTACGGCCAAAAAGATGCCCAAAGCATTTATGCAGGCCATTAAGTTTCAAATATGAAGGTTGTAAAGTTTATGGATTTGAAATTTTGTACTCAATTCATACATATTGAAAAGGCTAGTTACAGCAAATCTTGATGTTTTCCAGGTGTGGAGTTCAAAGATATGTTTGAATCTGTGATATATGGAAACAAATGGCAACTCTATGCTCTGGCTAAGTACACATCGGTTGGTAATGGTTGAATTATTAAAAGCGAAAATATTGTCATTGTTATTTTAAAAATTATTGGTGATGCAGCGGATTGGGATTGGAATTGGAAGAAGCATTTAAAATTGAATATTAAGACCTTGGAAGGAAAAATTGTGCTTTTGCGTGTTAGGGTGAATAATTGTAATGGTGTAAATTGTTGAGTGAATAAAATGTGAACGTTTTTCTTATAAAAGATATCTGAACTCACCATACCTATTATTGTTTATAGGTTTTGATTATCGAATATAAAGATATTTTTAAATTTTCATGTATAAATTTATTAGAGTTATAGGTTTTTTTATGTTAAAATTAGCTTTCCAGAATTTTAACTTATTTATATTTATATTATAGGTCTTTCTATTTAAATTTGGATTTTAGAATTTTATTTTTCCTTAATTTTATTTATGTAAAATTAAGATAGACAATAAAAATTAACTTTTAAAAAATATCCCTGAAAAATATTCATAATAATAATATGCAAAAATCAAAATTCATATGGATTATATTGATTTTAGAATAGTTTTCATTTTCTTGAAAATTTAATAGAAAAATTTTAATTAAAATAAAACAATGAACATTAAAGTTTGTTGAATGTAATAAGTTTGTACGGGGACTTATCCCAGGTAATTGGGAGTGTCATTATTAACCTCCACACCCTGGGTCCGATACGCTCTTGACAGGGAAAAAAATTGCTTTGTGATAACACAACTATCATGGCTCTTTGTCCACAATGGAGAGGATCAATACAAAAAAATGTTATACTATATATATAAATAATCATGAATACAAATAATCATGAATACAGTGTGTGAGGTGCAGAGGGTTAATATAGGCTATTGTTAGGTACATATGTCTTGTTGACAGATTTTTTTTTAGTTTTTTTCTCAAAAGCAAAAAAACTCTGGTATAATGTAAAATAAAATTAGTATATCTTTTAAAATATTTGGGGCATATAATTATTTAGAAAATTGATGCAGGAGCATCCAGCTCTGAGGAGACTTAAAAGGCTGACAGTCTCACAAAGAACTCAGAACAAATTGTCGTTTATTTTAACTGGACAAGTGTTGGGCTTGTCGGTAAATGTGACTTTACTTTTACTTAGTTTATTTTATTTATCTATCTGTAGGTTGAGAGAACTTAGGAGTTGTAGAGGAACACTGTTGCAGTTATTTAGCAAACTGATAACAGGACAAAATAATTAATTAGTTCTTTACAAGTTACAGTAGTTAGAATTAGTTTCAGAACTAACAAAAAGCAGTTGTTTTCAGTTAAGCCAGTTTTTCTTTCAAGAACAGTTCAGGACATTAGATTAAAAAGGGAGGAAAGACATCATTGTAGGGGTTCTTCCCCCGAAAAGAGAAAAAGAGAAAGTACAACATTTCGAATTTGCATCTTCTTTAACAGAAATAAAATTTCAAGTTATTTCTTTTCCATCACTGTAAACATAAATCTGAAGTTATTTTATTTCTATCACTGTAATATCAAATGCCAGATTAACTATTAGTACTGTAGAGTTGCCATGTCACATGAGAAGTTCTAACAGAAACGAACAAACGCGGAAGTAAACAGAGAGGAGACCTGCAGAATACAAGCGGACGATACAAGCATCATTTAAAGTCACGGACCAGAGACGAGGAAGCAGTGTAGGCCGAAAGGGGTCTGCTAACAAGTGGAGAGTACAGGGAAGGGTTCCACGAGCCACAGCAAAGACAAGTGAACCAACACGACATCTAAATATAAACAGGTATTTCATAAACTGACAAACCCTCATAACCCATTTTAATGGTTGAACAAATACAGAAATGAAAGAAACGAATATTGTAAACCATTTCATGTATCAATGAATACCTAGCATGCAACAAGTAGAAGATACGCATTCCCTGTTACAAAAGAATCTTTCACATATAGACAAGAACAGAGCATAGTCCAGTACAGGCAGAGATTCACTGCTAAAATGAAATCTTATATTAACATATAAATTCCGAGTCATAACCTCGAAGAGCAGACGGTTACAAGCGGCCGAGGGTTTGAAACGCTTAAACAAAAAAAATCGAAACAGGAGGGTTCGATTTGGCAAGCGACCCTTTTCGCAAAGACAACAGAATATACAGAACCATATACAACTTCATTAAATTGACAACGAGCAACATAACTACCCGAGCAGGCAACAGACGCGAAGACCAACACCCGATCAAGGGTTTCTCACCAACAGATCTCCATAATACTGATATAAAGAATCAAGAACAGGGAGGAGTTAAACCTCCACAGAACCAGACTTCCTATCGACGGAACCAACTAAACCTACAGAGCCGACAACAAAGACACAGTTTATAAAATGGAAGGATGCTACCCGTAAACAGAGCATTCGAATAATCAACAAAGCGGCAGACCACGCCAGTGCCCAAGCTATCACAGGTGAATACCTGCCACCAAAACAAAATCGAATGGGGTTAATGCCCGAGAAGAAACATTCATAAAACGGTGAGCTAAAACACAGAAAAGAACAAGGGTTTGAAGGAAAGTTACCTGTGAACCGAGTTGGGGTTCGAAGAGAACCAGAGAGTGCTCATACCTGTAGAACAGTGGCAGAGAACCGTTAATAGAAGGACGACAACAAAACCAGAACAAATAGCAAAGAAAAGAATCCTTACCTCGTGACCAAGCGAAGCGTTGGAGCGTGGAGCAGACCTATACCAGAGGAAAACCAGTTAAAACTTTAGGGAATCACAAACAGCGTGAGCGTCAAACTAAAGTATAGCAACCTGTGCCTAAAAGTTTAATCAAAATATCGTATAGAGAAACGACCATTGTTACAGGCCTCGAAGGCACGTACCCACAACCGCAGAGCACTAGAATACACAGGTAAGTCACCACTGTTAGACCAAAACAGAGAACGCAAGGTTTCATAAAAAAATTGCAGACGGAGTTCTCCAAGCCACGGAAGAGTAAGAATGAACAGGTAAGCGCGGGTAGTGTGAACCAAAAGGCGGAGCAACCGGCAGGTGTAAGGTAACGACCGGGAATTCCGGGATAAACACTAAACCCACAACCGAGGCATCGTACCCAGCATTTAAGTCAATATTAAAGTGCATTCAGGACACGGTCAGATCTGAGAAGGAGCGGGAAACGGCGGGAGCCACCAAAAATCAGTTTAGTGTCATAGACAACTAGAATGTCAAAATGATCTACTTTAGTGTGAAATAGCATCCTAGTAATAAGACGTGTATCCACATATAGTAACAATTTAAGCATCACAGTGAGAGGACAAAACATGTTGATAGACTTGCGTAAGCATTGTTGATCAATATGTTGTCTGAAAATGAGCATTTGGATTTTCACTAGAAAGGTGTTAGATAACAATTTGGTTTAGTATATATATTTTTGCCAGGAATAGTTTTGGATTGCAAAATTTTAAATTTTTTTGTTTTAATTATGATTTTAACATTAAAATATATTCAACATCATAAAAAATTAATAAGACATCCCAAATTTCACAACTTAATAGTGATAACATGGTTTTTCTAAAAAAATATAATTAAATTTAACTAAAACTTTACATAAAATATCAACCTTTTCTAATAAAACAATAGCCTATTTAGACTACACTATTTGTAAATATGGTCCTTGTGAGTTTCCATGTAATATAACATATTTAAAAAACACATATTCCTTGCATGTTCTTGAATTCCACAAACATGACGCTCTGTGAAAAGATAAATCACTCAATGAATTGCCCATGAATTCCACAAAGATGATGCTATAGCAAAAGAAAATTACTCAATGGATTTGATTTAAACTATTCGATTCCATTGATTCTGGTGTTTTTATTATTGTAATGTAACTTCCACTACAACATAAAGGGGGGTTTTAAGACAATATTTGAAACAATTTTTGGGTAAATTGTCTTAACTTGAGACAAAAATAAACTTTTGTATTATCTTAAAAGTGTTTCAAACTATTGTCTTAAAAAATTATCTTTATAAAGACAATATATAACACAAGCATTATTGTTTCTTATGAGAAAATTTCATTTTTGTCTCTCCAAAGACAATTTCATTTTTTGTCTTAAAAATTTGTCTCTATAAAGACAATATATAATACAAGCATTATTGTCTCCTATGACACACTTTCATTTTTGTCTCTCCAAAGACAATAGTTAAAATTAAAGACATATTGTCTTTATCGAGACAATGTCTTTAATCCCATATTTTGTCTCTCTAGAGACAATATAAAACATTGAATCCACAAAAATATCTCACCATTGAAATAAGTCAATATAAAAATATTTAATTAAACAAAACTACAATATCATTGAATAATTCATGTTAGGGTACAGTGGAATTGAACCACCAACCTCCTACATGGCAGGCACTCTTCCATTGAGCTAGCACCCTTTAAATAATTAGGTGAGGAGTCATGGAAATTCTTGAAATTGTACATATAGGCATTGATTTTAAAAAAATGCATGACACATAATGGCATAATCCTTGTAAAATCTATAATCATGCAAGCCCCTATTTTTAACTTAATAAAAAAATAACTCAATGGAGTTAGCTCACTGTGACACCCTTGTAGCTTGACTTCCTCAAAAAGCTAATAATAAACAATAATCTACAAACAAATTAATCTAGTCATACAAAGAAAACTAAATAGAATTAGAACAACCAATACAACCACCACCCAGAGAGATACACCAACTTGCTAGTAGGTATTGATGACACATATGAGGTACAAAAGGAGCCATGACTACATCGTCAACTCATTCAAGACAAATTGGGCACTCTCCTCTTTCATCGTTACAAATTTATTTAACCACTTCTTCAATGTAAGATTTTTAAGGTACAAAACAAGAATCTCCATTAACACACATTTGGCTTCTGAGAAAAAACACCTTGCCAGCTTATACATATAAGATTACTGATGTGTATCACCCCAACTATTGATAAAGTAACAATTAGAACAAATTCCATGCCATCTTATTTGAATTAGAACATTGTTATGTATCACCTAGTTGTTATCATTGTGTATCACCCTAGTTATTGATAACTTAGAAATTAGAACAAATTCCAACATATAACTGCTCATATGATAATTAAAAATCTCTTGATCTTTGGGTCTCAACATAATGTTTTTCAATAAAAATCATTTTACAAAGGACATTCTAAAGTAGAACTTACCTCACTTTTAATCTTTGGGGCTCAACATAATGTTTTTCAATAAAAATAATTCTACAAAGGACATTCTAAAGTAGAACTTACCTCATGACAAGAAAAGGACGTTCACAATGGACACAACCTCAAAAGAAATTCCATAATAGATGCATATTTGTGAAGAACATTGCATTGTTCAACAAACTAATCAAATTGGACCTATAAATAGAAATAAACACCATAGATTTTTTACGTCAAACCCAAATCATAACAAAAATATGAATCAAAAATATTATGATATTTATTTTCCATGGATCATATAAGTGCTTGCTTTAGATCTTCTATTCAAAGTTGTATACAACTCATTATTAGCTTTAGTAAACTCACACTAAATCACTTGTACAACAGTAAGGGGAAGAACAAGAATGGGTATGAATATTCATGAACAAATATTAGAATCACTCAAAGAGGCACAACATCGAAAGCGAGATCAAAGCCTGAGTTGAAATCACTCAAAGGGACTAGATATCATATGATTGTTGACTATCACCCCAGTTGTTGATAAAGTAGCAATTATAACAAATTCCACATCATATTATTCGAATTAGAACATTTTTGTGTATCACCCTAGTTGTTATCATTGTGTATCACCCAAGTTGTTGATAACTTAGCCATTAGAACAAATTCCAACATCTTACTACTCATAAGACAATTAAAAAAATCTTGATCTTTGGGGCTCAACATAATGTTTCTCAATAGAAATCATTTTACAAAGGACAATAAAAAACAATTTACAAAGGAAATTCTAAAGTAAAACTTACCTCATGACAAGAAAAGGACATTTACAATTGGCACAACCTCAAAAGAAATTTGAATAGATACATAATTGTGAAGAGGAATAGACATCAAGCTCAAATGAAATTCTGAATATTCATGAACAAATATTAGAAATCACTCAAAGGGACTGGACATGAAAAGCCAGATGAAAGCCCAATTCTACATTCATACCTTCCCTATTTGCAGTAATTTTTTTTATCCTTCACAACTTCAAGGGCCTCAAGTTAGCTTGAAATAATTTCAAGCCATGTTCATCACCTTCCTCAAATGGTTTTTGAATCAATTTATACCACCTGGACACCACAAGCTATAGTACTCAAATTATGACATCCTGTTATAATCTATAAAATTGAAGTTGTGACATGGAATCAAAATTTTGCAACAGTAAAAGAAAAAACATGTAGGTTTCAACTTTTCTGAACAATGCAACTCCTTAATTCATTTTAGCAATGGCGCATTTGCATTCCTTACTACGGATTTACAAAACCCAGGCTACAAAAGTAACATACTAAACAAGATGGTGATAGTGAATTAACATTTTGTAGCAAGCTTTTTTAATAGTTTGGTTCTAGGTGGAAATATTAATTTTGATTTTGGGTAAACAAAGCTTCAATAAATGTTTGTATTAAAGCACAAGCTATGACAAAAGATGGTGCTAAAGTATATCAAAAAGAAAAAATGATTGCAATACCATTAGCAGCCTAAGTGTGTAGGAAGTCATTAATTTCCTATGAGATGACAATAAACATTTATTATAAGACAAAATTAATATTCATTTGAAAATGTAACTTTCCATACAACTCGACATTTCCCAAGTGTTTGCATGGAGCAAAAATAGTTTGAAGAACATCAATCTCACCATGCCCATTTCCAATGTTTCAATTCATCATCTATGCATTGTTCATAAAATTTAATAAATGTGTTCCTTATATTCTCCATGCAAGTCAATAAAAACTATTGCATACTTATAGTTTCAAAAACTTTCTTCTTGTTTGCTTAATCAATGCACTCAGTGTAAAATGGAAATTGGCAGTAGCCTCACAAGTCACAATCATTTTATGAATTTTCTATCTTGTTCACTTGAGTCAAGCTAAGAGTTACAAATTCCTTGCATGAACCATCTCTTGGGATCGTCAAATTGTAAACCTCTATAACTTGACAATTATTTACAGTGTTGCAAATTGATCACCATTTCACTTACAAACTATGAGAATGGAATATTTCTTGTAAGATCTCATTGGCTATGCCAATTGGGTTGAAATTTTAGAAATCAGGTGAGTATACACCTAAACTCTCATTTGCAACAATAAGTGGCATCTCACAATGACTTCTCTTACAAGGACTCCATTTTATGATTACAAGGTAAACATAAATTGACTTCTAATTGATGTTATTTTGTACAAAAACAAAGGCCATAAATTATAAATGTGTCAATGCAATCTACCTTTTCAGTGCCTCCATTTCTTTTGAAAATGGTTTTCTCGTCTTACACAAAAACCAAACCCATTTAAATGACATTTAAAATTCGGATGAACGTTGTTTATTCCTGCATTAACATCCAAAACATATTCTCTACCTACATTCATATAGGTCCAGAAATCCCAACCCCAAATATGGTAGCCTAAACTTTCACCTCAAACAGTAGACCATGGAGTTATTAGTTGTTTTCAAACTTGAAGAGAATTTAGCATTTTAGCTTAATATCTTCCCATGTGACATCATATCCTCCCTCCATTTCAATCGTGCTTGCATTCATTTCCATGGCTTCAAGGAGTCTAAAAATCCTAACAATTCAAGTTATTTCTACTCTATTTCTTCCATTTATTGGATCACAATTGTAGTCCAACATGTAGAATATCTAAACATTTTATGAGGCCCATACCAATATTGACATCATCTTATTTGAAATAGATCTTCCAAAATCTCATTTCTCTAGAAACAAGCAAATGAAGTCTTTAAGTCAACAACCCATGCAATTTGTAGTAAAGACAACTAGAAAAGAATATTCACAAGTTTCCATTTGAAAACTTGGTAACATTATATTTAATATGTGCTCAATTTCTAGGCCAGGGATAAATAAAGTCTTTTAGATGTCAGGTATAAGAAAATAACATGAATAAAATGCAGAGTTTTGATAAACGAAAGATAATAGATAAGTTTTTGCATGTCCTGAGTCCACAGGTGATATTCCAGTCCCAAAAATAATATCAAATCTGGAAATCACTCGATGAAAAATATAAAACAGGTAGTAGGAGTCCACTCCAAAGACAAATCCAACCCAAAAAGCCAAAAATAAATTTTGTGAGGACTGAAAATGGCACTTAAGGTGCCACAAAAGGTGTCCAAGCAAGTAAGAGTCATCTTCAAAAAAGTTATTAACCTCTTTGAACCATCTAAAAGCATAATAATATTGATATACCTTACAATGAAAGTTGCCTCCAACAAGTAACCCAAGGCATCAACAATCCACAAATATATAAAGGCACCAAAGGATGGCCCTATTGAATCAACTAATGTAACACTATCCACAGGGATAAGGCTTTGTGAAAAAAACTAAGGCCAAGGCATTGGTGAAAATATCACTCATTATACCCCACACCATGAATCAGAACCTAAGCACATCAACCTATCTTAAAGATGAAATAAAAATAAACTCAATCATAGGGTTTTTAAAGTCAACCTTCAACTTAAGGAATTGTTGACTATTCTCTATGGCCCACTCCATTGCCTCCCAAGCTAAAACCACAATATCAAGGACGAATCCCCCTTGGACAAACTTAGTACACTTCGGTTACACTACATACTTGTAATTGACTAGATCCTCAATGCCACAACCTTTGTCACAATTTTGTAAGAAATGGTAAAGAAAGTAATAGGTTTCCAACCACCTATAAATTCTCTAATTGCATTCCACTTAGTAGGTTTCATCAAGCCATAATTGAGACTTGAGAAACTCAAAGAGGAAGCTAGAAGAAAAAATATTCTACGTCTAGACAACAAATATGATCCCCAATGAAGTCCCACATCAACTTATACAATTAATAAGGCAAACCATCCAATCCCAAGGAATTTCCATTTTGCATTGAAGTAAAGGAAGCACATAAATCATCTCTCATAATATCCTGAACCAACATATCATTTTTCCCACCAGTGACCCTACAAAATATAATCATGTAACAAGTGTCTTGTGCAACACTCACACTATTTGTCAAATAAAAAAGAGTAAATGTAGAAAAAGGGATACCGTTGCTATAGATGTACAATATATGATGTCCATAGACCAAACCCCACCTCTGCACCTATCTCTTTTGAACTCAAACATGACCAAGTGCCCCCTAAAGATGCATTAAGTTGTAAACAAAGAATAGGCCATCCAATTCCATAACTATCCTTTCTCAAAGCTAAGGACAAGGGCATACACAACAAAAATGTATCACATGATCCTAAATCAGGAGCATGACCCAACGCACATGCCTACCAAATCGAAACCAGAAGAAATCACATGATTCTTCAAAGATAAAGAAATAGAAAGCACTATGCCTCCACTCCCTTGAAAATGCTCAAAATTCCTAAAATGGCACATTCCAATAGTAGGTCATTTGAATTTGAAGCTCAAACCCAAAACCCCCTAGGTTAAACACACAAGTCTATGTCAACAAGTTCAGAAGGCATACCATCCACAAATGTGGATAACATCCTTTGGATTTCATGGTGTGGTAATGAGAGTTTGAGGCCTAAGACTGTAGAAAATTTTTACAGTATTCTTTTTGTTTTAGTAAATTCCTGTAAAAATATCCATTAGCATCAGTGTACTTTATGCAAAGAAATATAATTAGTCAAATTTCATGAAAAGATATTAGATGATCACAACATACAAGAAATGGCAGGATTCAGGACCCTATCAGACATGCATATGTCAACTAGAGAAACAATAAGCAACAAAGTGCCAAAAAGTATAGATTTTTCGAGCGCAATTTCCACACTTCATCTAGTTTTTGTTTGATGGAAATCATCAAAGTCATAAGATGAGAGCTCCTCATCAACTACTTGACTCAGACTAAATTTGGTATGTTTTCATAATAGATAACACAATGAAAAATTTCCTCCTATATGAATCTGCAAGATTAGATAGACCATAAAGAACTAGAAATCCTTGTGTCATATTAAGATGCCAGAGGATAAACTTCCTTATATATTGCAAATACATAATTGTAGAGGTATCAGTCTTAAGCCCCAAATCATAAAAAGAAATTTTGTGATTTCCACATATGAAAATTGAAATAACTATTTAACTATATTAATTGAGAAATTGAGAATTGGGAAGGTACCTTCTCCATTCTCATTATCTCTTAAAACTATAAAAACATGCTTAAACAATAGTATCATGGTGAAAGTCCATAATCTACAAGAACCTTTAGCCACAAACAAACAAGCACTTATAAATATATAAAAGCATTGTTCTATTGAAAACCACTATTGATTATGTTAAAAGGATCAACTATTTTACCTCAAGAGAATATTTCCATCAATCAAAGGAAAACTGCTAGGAAATATTTTCTAGGGACTCCACAAAAACATGTAACAACTCAACCAAAAAATGTTGATATTGTAAATTATATCTATTTTTGATCTAATTATTTGATAATAACTCCTAGAATTCTCATTGGAACTGGATCAAATTTAGCTCCTAGAAACAGAGACTCCACAACTAAGATGAACCCAGTTTCATCTAAACTATTTGAAATTTATGATACGTGTCTTACAGATGCAACACCATATGCAAAGTTGTATGAATATGCACAAACAAGAATTCTACCTTGAATCATAGTCTCGTTAAAATCTTTGAGGTTTTAGAATTTGGACTGGATATCACATAAAAATAATTTAGCATTGCACCAATTCCTGCAATGAGAGAATAAGGCTACCCTTTGAATGTCAGGGTTACACACAGTGTCCATTTTCACATGTCAGGAATTGGCTACAACAATTAGTGGATGCTAGTGTACTTTTGTAGCTACAATCATCTACACCAACTTCTATAGAAGTTATTCACGGACTCAGTAATACCATTATTTTGAGCTATGGACCACCTTTCATCATGTTTGTTCTACAAAAACCCCTGCTTTCATAGTAGAAAGAAGGGAAACATCAAAATAATTGAGAAATGTAGAACTTTACAACTTGAAGTTGGAGTATATGATCCAACATAAAGGCTCAAAATGTCTCCACCATCTTCAATAGCCTGCAAACAAGGCATGGTAATATTTTACATATGTGACAAGATTTTTCCTATTTGATCCAAAATTTAGCACACATCTTTCTTGACTCCCAATACCACAACTATATTGTCTATTCACCTCAATTTGAATTAAGGATTAGCAAGAAGCATCAAACCTGATAGATGAAACCACCATGCTAGCAAGAAAACCTCGAAATTGCCTATATAACGCCTTATAGATAGCAATACTGCATGATGGCAAGGAAAACATCATATAACGATGAAATCAACGAAAAAAAAAGTCAACCCACATTATTTAAGTCAAATCTCCACAATTCTATTAGCTAACAATGAAGTTGAAATGAGCAAGCTTAACAATTTGGCTAGCTTTTATATGAGGCCTCACTGAGCACAAGGAGCCATGCCACTTTCCTTTTGATGTTTGTACCCATGCATCCTCACTAACACTCCATAATTCCATGTTGATGTTGCAATTATATGAATGATGATGGAGAAAATGAACCAAACTAGATAATTTAATGCACATTAAAACCATAAATTCATCTTCAGACCTTTAATGTAAAAAAATATTTGTATTCCAATTCAAACTACAAGTGGCTTTTTTTCTACTCTTTGAAGGGAGTTTCACATAATGAATAAATTAAAATATTTTTAAATAATGCACTATCAATTTTACCATAGTATCAATTATTAAATAATTCCCATACACTACCAAATACCACAACTTACATTCTATGTAACACAAAATATTTCATCATTATTACAAAAATCACAACTTAACCTTGTGTTTTGGTCTTTTTATGGTCACAATTATTGTTTTAGTCCTTATTTTTTGCTTCTTCTTTTTTATTGAATTTTAGTTATAACAAGGCAGTTAAATGGGCATCAAAACAAAGTTTAATTTTCCTTGTACATTGTGATATAACATCTAACTTCATAAATTTTGCTTGGTAGAGGTGGATTTTTGGTTGTGAACAGGTGAAAGGCGGACTACTTTATTAGGAGTGGATAAGACACTGCATTTTTTGACTGTGAGGCATCAACATGAGAGGTTATTGAAAGGATTCTAGGAGACACCATAATAATTGAAGAGACTATAGGTGGAAAGGTTAGTCAATAACTCCTATTAAACAACAATCCTTGAAGTAACTCCAATGTAGCCTCGATAACACTACACAAGATTTAGAATTAAAATTCTCATTGGTAATGAAAACAATAGACCGGATACACATTTACAATCAAAAAAACATTTCTCCATCTAGCAATCCTTTACATTTTTCATCTCATAAATTACATCAACCACCTCTTTGCAATAGGAACATGAACATTTGGCCAATGTAGCCTGACCAACCTACTTGTTAAGGTGCATCAACGAAACTATTTTTTCCTTTTCTAAGTAAATGGAAACCCTACCAAACTTCTTGCGTATGTGTGTCAATGATTTTCTTTTTCTTTGGTAAATAAATAACATTTGTTTTGGTACAGTCAAGACTCCAAATATCAAACATTACAGCGCTAGAAAAAAGGTTATACTTTGGTCCTGTTTTAGCTGACTCTTGAGTCTCATGTGGTTAGAAATGAGATTAAAGCATTCACTAGATACAGTCACTCTACGAATAGATTGATGTACAAGCTCATGTTTAACACAAACTTGGGGGGGTCGTTATAAAACTTGAATACAATATTGTCATTTTCAAAAGTAGATCATGTTAGTGCACTAAGATGTCCTTTTATAGGCAATCTTAATTTCTACATTAATTGTCAACCCAAGTTAAGTCTTTTTATCTCAAGAGTGTCAGCACAATCTATGTAGTGAATTCAGAGGTTAGCTAAAGGTGAATCATTGAAATCACTAATAACTTATTTCTTCAACTTACGTCACACAACTCTTAAAGAAATAACTAAGGGAGAAATGACTTTGAAATAAATCTTAACACACTTCTGCAATTTCATCTACTTATTCCAAAATTAAATGAATCTAAATGCGAATGCAAATAATCATTCTTGGCAATATTCAAATAGAATTAAAGCTAACTCACTCGATCAAGAAAGAGAACTGTAACAACTGAACAACAATGTTAATCTATCGCAAATCATAATTGAACGACAAATCCTAATTGAATGACAATCTGAATTGAATAGAAATTCTCAATTGAACAACAATTCTTAATTGAATGGTAATCAAGAAAGTACGATAAATGACTTCTAAACAACAACTGTTTTTGTCAACAGACTATGGAAATTAATTGACACTATCTCTAAGATCTATGGTATCATAACTCAAAAGGAATAGAAATCTACTCTGAAACTAATATAACCAATCAAATCAAAGCATTACCCAGATACATCACACGACTAAGTATGAATCAAATTGAACAACAATATGAATTGAAATCGTCAATCCTCACAATAAGTGAAATAATATTAACCGAATATTAACAACCAATAAATATTCAAATGGAAATATAATAACACAAGAAAGTAGTAGAACTTCTCTTAACTAGGCCTAGAGTCGCCATAAGTCTCTGCTAAGGAATACTTAGAATACAAGTGAAGATCAAACGCAGTCTTTCATTAATATGAGTAACCAGATTACAACATCATTGAGATAAAAGTAGGATATGTCTCAAAAGGAATGATTATACATTACATAAGTTTGAACTAAACTTTGTTTTCCTTTCGGCCTTATATATAATAGTAAAAGAGAAAACTAGATAAAAGTGAATCCTCGGGATCAGGGGATCCTCAAGATTTCGCAATACATAATTTGATTGTTTCATGAAATGGTATTAGTCTACCTGATCTCTTGGTGCCTTTTCTTGCGTCGTCTTTCACTTTTATGGCCTGGTGCTGCTTTGTCAAATGAACGGCTATTGACCAATTCGCATCTTCTGCACACAAGGATAGTAAAAAGTCAGTTTCCAGTGCTAGATTTATCTAATTGGTTACCACGTGCTTTCATCCAAATTTAACTATAATTTCCTTTATCCCAGTTCATAAATATAGATAATCTTGTAAGGATAAATATGAAATAAACAATTACTGAGCAGAAAATATACCTTTTCCCTGACCCAACATACTCCCCAGCTTACCTTGTTACATGTCCTCATGCAATTAAATAGTTGATGTGTAGCTGCATTAGGGAGTAGGCAAAATATACCTCCTCCTTATAACGTCTGAAGCCATTTTTCTTCTTTAATATAACAAAACCTTGGGTAACATCTTGATCCTTCAGGGTGTAATCACATCAATACTTATCTAGAGGATACCATATGATTGGAGTCCTATACCGGCATCCTATCCGTTCAGGTCCCATGGTCAAAAATTATATTACTCTATTTATAGAAACGAGAGGAGGCAGCTTTAAAGTTCCAATATCCAAATGATCCTCAATTTCTAACAGTAATGTTAGAGGCTTCCCACCTTTGTCTAGCTGCAGACAAGGCTTCCTCCTTAATCTCTTGGAACTTCTCCTTTCCAACTTGTATAACATCTGTATGGAATGGCCCCAGTTGGCCTATAACACCAGCTCATTTCATGAATTTCTTGTGTTTACTTAAGAGTTGTAAGGTTTTGGTTGGTTCCCCTCTCACCCAGGGTTACTATCCCCATTGTATTTCATAAAGAAATTGTGCATATACAACTCATAAAGGAGGCGGTGTACCTGCTTGTTCTGTTATCTAAAGCATTTGACAAAATCTGGGGTGGTTTTGATTTCCACAGGCTTACCAGCCTTAACAGCTTTTATTTTTAGCGGGATGAACCTTTCTAGGAGGTATAGGGCATAATTTGTAGCAGGGGCTCTACATGACAAGGTGTCTGGGTAGAGAGAGCAAACCGTTTCCAACTGCTCTTTAGCCTTCTGTAATTTCTCCTGTGCTTTCTCAACCTTTTTATGTTTAGCCCTAAACTGAGCAAAGGTTTCATCTTGAGTTATGGTTAGTGCCGCAAATTTTTTCTTTAATTCTTGATGTATCCTCAGGGGCACTAACTCCTCCTTCTATTGGGCTAGTTCCTGTTGCGCCTTTAGTAATTCACTCTGCAGTCTGCTAATAAATGCTTCCCTAATTAAGGGAGTATAGGCAAGTGTTTCTTCAGTTTGGGTTTTTGCTTCTTGGGTCTCCATGGGATCAGTCTGAATAACAACTTTAGCTTCCTCTTGCATCATGCAATGATCAATTGGAATGTCGTCTTCAGCATCTTTTTGAACAACAATATCCATGGTAGGGTGGTATGTTTGGGTCTCTTGTGAGAAAACACAGGGGTCCTCGATTTGCATTTCAATGTCTTCTACAGGGCATGGCTCTATTTGAGTTTCCTTTGGACAAGCCAAAAGATCCTCAGTTTGGGTTTCAGCGCTCCTTCCAAAATAATGTTCTGTCTGTGAGCTTGTGGTCTCTTTTCCTACTCTCAAATTCTTGACTCTAATGGCCTCCTTTAACCACTGCCTTATTTTCCCAATTATTCACTTTTGTTTCCTATACTTCTTAAGTACTTTTCTAAGCTTGTCCATATAGGACTTCTTTATCCTAAGACTTCTAACTAGTGATGGGTTAACTGCATTATCCTCTCACTCCTATACAGGTGGTAATGTGCGCATTAGGGACGGTTCCATCTGGAACTATATCTCCCGAGGGAGCTTCATCTTCTAACTTTGCCTTATCATGAATTTCTCTTTTAGGAGATTTCAAGGCAATGGTGTCTCCTGAACAATTGTCATTCTCCAGATTTTCTTCTGGGTAGGCCTCATCCTTAGGGGACATAGAAAAAATAGTGTTACTTGGTTGATTTTCGTCTACTAGGGTTTCATTTACAGGGTTCTTTTCAGCTGGGGGGTCCACTGGACCAGTGTATGCTGCTCAATTTCCTCCTCTAGCGACATCTTCTTCATGTATCTCCACTTCAAGGGGTTTTTCAACAAAAGGAATTGGTTCCCTCTGTTCTTCCATAGAATAATGCATGGCAGGTTTTACTCACCACCAGGGTTGTTAGCAAGGGTAGATTGGTTCGTGGTGCAATTATGTTCCTTAGCATTCCTGGAATGTTCTTTACCTTCTCCAAATATCCCCATGTTTTCCAATACCCTAGCCTCTTCCTCCTTGTAGTCTTGCAAAGGGGAATTTTGCAGACTTTCAAGTGGTGTGAGGGATGGTCTAGCCTCATCTACTTGAATTGGGATGCTTCGCTAGGCTCTCACATGCACAGAGTGCCTACGTTTTGCTGGGTACATGGGCATGGAGGAATTCTTTATTTTTAATGTCTTTCTTGGACTTGGGGTTCTCAGCCTTTGCTTCTCTGTTACTGTGTTTTCTAGGGGTGGATCCAAGGTAGGATTTATAAAATTATCCCAATTTAACTTTTGTTGGGCCAGTCCATTCATAATAATTAATTTAATCAATCGGTGATGACTGATTACTTTGTGTGGGTCCTTAGTTTTCCTAACTCGACAGGCGACATCATGTAATATGGAATTCAAGTAAAACAGAATATTAACCGAAATTTTCTCTTTTAAATGGCTAGAAGTTTCATTTGGTGGGGATTTACCACATCATGTCAACCGTCGTAGGTAATGTATCTTTGCACAATGACGACCACTTCTTCCCACAACTTCCTTAACACCAAAGGATGGATCCCTTTTCTTGCTCGCACTAGTTGCACTCCTGAATCCATTTGGTTCCTTCAATTGGAATTCTAGTGACTTCAACTATGACTACTTCAGAAACTATTATACTTCTTCCTTTGACTATGGTGCTACCATTCTGCAAATTCTATAGAAATTCCAACATCAAGGCCTCATGAAAATCCCACAACCTATTCATTTATTGCAACCATCCTACGTGCCCAAGAATTGCACGAGCTTGATCTGATACCATAAGTACTGGTAGTTCATTCCTAATAGCTCTTCCTCCCATGGTCGCTATACCTGTGACTGGTTCACTTGTATGCAGTTGTTTTACACTTCCACAATTCAGAACAGTAGCAGAAAATATTACAACAATTAATAGAGAAATGATGATATTTTGGGAATTAATATCATATTTGGTTAAGGCATTGGTCCCGTCAACCATACTTAATGCAGGATCATGAGTCTGCATGCCAACCATAATGTTTGTCGTCCTTACCCCAATCAGAAATACTTGCTAGTTATTACTCATTCATAATCATCATTCAACCCTTCCCTGGAAGTTAATTGAAATGATTATCACACAATTGTTCTTAACTTTCACACATGTCGTGCATACGCAATCCATCCCCCTTTTGACTAGAAAAGGGTATCCATGTCCTTTCAGCATGTGAAAAGAAAGCAAAAGCATTAACAAGACATAAATGCCAATAACCAATTATAAAAACAACATGTTAATCAACAAATAAATTAAAGAAACACAGGTCATTAGATGTGAAATGGCCGAAAGGAAATTAAAACTAAGATTTTAATACATTATGTCAAACGATTTTCACCGTAATTGGTATTAATGACAAAGGCATAATCAACGATATATATTAATGGCAGATGTAAAATGATTGGACAATTTGGAATATAATGAATATATGATATAAGTTTACCATGAAGATTGACTTGTAAGAGTGATGTTCAAATGGAAAATTCCCTTTAGAAACAAATCCATAGGTGATAAGATCTTAGAGAACATTTGGTAGTGTAAGATGATACCTCAATACCATAAGCAAAGCCATTGCTTCCAGCAGGCATTCATAGCCTCGATAGGGTTACTTTTTAACCCCACAAGTAAGCCAGAGTCCTCCTTTTAGAATGTAGATGGTTCTTCTTTTTCTTTTCATAAAGAGACCACTATGCTGGCATGGTGACTAGATGACCATAATGCCATTCACATGGATATAACAAAGTGATCAGGCTAGCTTGTGATGAGAACCCCTGCCCTTCTGACAGTTTTAAGCGTGAAAAAGGTCATTACTTTAGTTTGGTAGCCAAATTGGAATGTCACTTGTTAGATCCTGATGATCATGGTGGGTTGGCTCGTGATGAGACCCCCTATCCTTTTTAAGAAAATGTTTAATTATTTTTCACATCTCATTATGTCCATTTTTCTAGTGGAATTTTTATTTATTAAAGAGAGAGAGGCCCATTTGCTCTTTAAGAGTCAGGGATGGTGTAAGAAATAAGAAGATGCCAATGAAAGTTTATATTCTTACCCCTATATCATCATGTTAATGAGATTTATCCAATTGACAATGTAAAAATGAAAGCTAGCATGGTTTGAAAATAATGAATCATTTTATAATGTGTCAAGAGAAGAGATGTTTAGTTAGTCATTATAAAGATACACCATATCAGCTTTGGAACAAAGATAACCATCAAATGATTGCATGAGTCATAATGATATTGTTATTACTATTTTTTCTTCTTACATCAAGCACAAATCCATTCAAATGGTGTTTATTCACAATACAAAAGAGAAAGAAAGAAAAGATGGCATCATGGTTGTTTTCTTCTGAATTGGATCTATTAAAAAAGGTTGGCAAAAAGTTTTTTCAAAATTGACTATTTGTTCTTTTGTTAAAGGTGTTTGTAGAAATCTCTTCGATTGGTTGGGTCCAAATGTAGATCTAATATGCATAGCCGGTTAGATTGCATTTTTGTGAAATGTTACCAGAACGGAACTAGAAGCAAGGAAGAGTGTTTGTCCCAATATATCTTTAAGAAAAATTCACAATTTATTCTATTAAAAAGACAAAAAAGTGTTGTTCAATTGATTGAACAACAAAAAATCGCAAACAAAAGTGTTGTTCATTCGATTGAATGACAAATCAAAAAACAAAAATGTGTTGTTCAATCAATTGAATGGAAATCGTTCAATTGTTTGAACGGTAAAATAAAGAAAAACAAAAAAGTGTTGTTTAATCGATTGAACAGCAATCGCTCAATCATTTGAACAAAAAAAACAAAAACTAAAATGTGTTTTTCAATCGATTGAATAACAAGCATTAAATCGTTTGAATAGAAAAATCAAAAAACGAAAAAGTGTTGTTTAATCGATTGAATGACAATCATTCAATCATTTGAACAGAAAAAAAAAAAAAAAAAAAAAAAAAAAAAAAAAAAAAAAAAAAAAAAAAAAAAAAAAAAAAAAAATTGTTGTTCAATCGATTGAATGACAATCATTCAATCGTTTGAACAACAAAATCAAAACAAAAATCTTTTGTTCATTTGATTGAACGACAATCGTTTAATCATTTGAACGACAAAATAAAAAAAACAAAAATGTGTTGCTCAATCGTTCGAACAACACTTATCAAGCAATAAAAATTCTCATATTTACATGGTAATGTCTACTCTTAATTGCAAGCAATAAAAAAGAGTATATAAATTATTTACAATATCTAACAAGATCTCATTTTTTTGAAAGAAAATTTGTTGGGTCATCAATTCCCACAGCTAAATTTTGCATGGAGGGGTCCTTGTGTAGCTGCTCTCAAAAAGACTCCTTGGTGAGCGGTTTGTGATAGAGGCCTGCTCGGTCTCTGTTCACCTTAAAAGAATGGCAAGGTCCATCAATGGTAACCAAGCTAAGAGTACCATTGTTATCGACTTCTTGAATCTCATAAGGGCCGAGCCATCTTGTTTTCAACTTGCTCCGAAAATCTTGGAATCTGGAATAGTAAAGCAGTGCCCAATCGTATTTTTGAAACATTTTCTTCTTGATAAGGCTATCATGCCATTTTTCCCTTTGTTGTTGAATAATTGCAATTTGTTGCAAAGAAAGCAGTCAAGCCTTGTCTATTTCGTTAATCCGCTAGAGTCGCTTGGTTTGGGCTTCTCTTAGATCCATCCCTACATCCTAGGCCATCCTTAGAGTCTTTATTTTGAATTCGATCGGAAAAATAGGTTCTTTGACAAACACGAGCTGGTATGGAGAGTATCATTTAGTATTCCTCCAAGTCATGTGATAGGCCCACAAGGCCTCTGGCAATCTAGCAACCCAGTCTCGTGACGTTATTGGTGCTTTCAACCTCCTATGGGGAACGATTGTAGGGTTTAGACAATCTTGCTAGAAATGGATGAGGAAAGTTCAGTTTGGCTTAGACCTGAACAAGTCCTTGATGCTCGAGAAAGACATCTTCGTGGTTGATTGATCAAGGAAGTACTCATCAAATGGAAAGGCACCTCTCTAGAGGATGCGACATGGGAGCCAACCACTATTCTTAAGCAATTTCCACAACTTCATCCTTGAGGACAAGGCTTCTTTTGAAGGGGAAGGGCATGTCAGGGGCCAACCCTAACCCCTTAATTTATGTAGTAAGCCCAAGGGGCCTCATTAGAGTCATAATTAGTTAGTCGAGTCAATAAAACCCATAAGTGGTTAAACACATTAATAATGGTCGTAAGTGGTTGACCCACATTATAAGAAAGATACCAAAATTAGTTATAAACAAGCCATAGTTAATGAATAAGGTGGTTAATCGTATTGTGGAAGGGACCACAAGTAATTAGGTTTTTGGATGTCATGAAGCTATATATAGTCTTAGATATCAAGGGAAGTCTCGTCGATTTTTATTGCAATGGAGATCTCCTTTGTTAGACTTGCCCCCTTGAAGAGGAAAGTGAACATTGCATTCTACTTTTGAATTATGAAGTACCTTTGCAGTTTGTCTCATTTCATGTTTGTCTCATTTCATGTGTTATTTCTATGTTTCTAGTAATATTGTTCTCGTATTTGTAGAATTCTGATATTCTTCGTTGGTCAAGTGCATAGCTAAATTTCCTCATTGAATTTATTGATCTCTATTCTTGAAATTCTCACCATTTTCTTTCACCATAAAAATCAATTCTATAAATCTCCCACTATAACAAGGTTTTCCACATGACTGGGCCAAAACCTTTAGCCACAAAGGCATCCCCTTAAAGTCAAACTACTATGATACAAAATGTTGGTTTTATCCTTGTATAATTAATTGATAAAAATAGATCCTAAATAATAATAGTAATAAGATACAATGATGCTCGCACATGCACACACACACTTTTAACAAAGAGATTTTATGCTAGAAACCTAAAACTAGGAAAACCAAAAATATTTTTTTGATATATATATATATATATATATAATAATATATAGATATATATATTGTGGCACCACATAAACCACCAAACAATAATCAAGATTAGAATATATATATATATATATAGATATATATATAATAACAATAATATATATATATATATAATATAATATATATATAATAATAAGATATCGAAGAGAGAGAGAGAGGTATCCTAGAAACCCAAACCATGGCTACCATTATGCACAAAGCAAGCTACTAAAAGTGTTATCACTAGCATCTATGATGTGGTTTAGAGTGTTACCATTCATAAGTAAGAGGGGATGTTGTGGTTTAGAGTTGTTGCTACATTGCAAAGAGTGTGCCTATTGGCTTATGTATAATGGGATGTGCTTGAGCATAGTATGAGTTAGGGTGAGGATTTATTGCATAGGCATGCCCTACTGGAAAGGGTGGAGCTGAGAGAGGAGGAAATAGGAAAGGTAATGAGTTAGGGGCAAGCAACACAACTCAATTTATGGCAACAAGATGAGAAAGTTGAGTATAAAATAACAAAAAAGAAAAAACATGAAATGATTACCAAAAAGGGAGTCAAAAAACCTTTACCTGGTATAGTTGATACTTTGTTGTGTATATGACACATGGCACAAACATGGAAATGTGTTTATTGAGATAGGTGATCTTATTGCAAAAGAAAGAGGAAATATAAAAGATGTTGACTTATCAACGAAATAGTACCTTTTATAGATAGTTTTACATCATGGTCTAAATTTTTGCTTCATAGTGAAAATAAAAGAAAAATAACTAACTGGATTTTACATCCACCAAATTTTACAAAAAACTGTCGAAATTGTAAAGTATTATTTCACTCCAAAAAACAAATTCCCAAGGGACAATTTTTTTTTCTAGGCAATTGTAAACATATACATGTAGAAAAGTATGAATTTTAAAGTGAGAATATGTTGGTATGTTCCCTTCTATGAAGCGTCTGTGATAATACTCATATGCAGTGTTGTCCTAAAACTCCATAACTTGCCAACTATCCTACTTAAGATTTAAACCATCCTTTGAGAGTCGATCCTATTGTGAGTTCTTTTCCTTGTAGATATGATAACATGCAAATATATCAAAAAAAAATAATTTCTCAATAATTCCTTTGGAATTGGAATAATTAATATATTCCTACATGTTGTGTATCATTGGTCCAATTTATCACTAGCATTGAATCACCTAAAACTTGAATATGTGCACGTCATTTTTCTTTAGCCAAATCAATAAATTTTGCATGCCAAGAGTTATCCTATATTATTTGTCCCTCTTCCAAAACCTATGTTTACTTGGAAGAAATGATTCCTAGAAAGGTATAGGAAAAAACCACCCCCATATTTTTTATTTTCCTCTTGTGATGCTCTGACAAAATATGCCCATGGCTTTTTCATGTTGGGTTTTTCTAGAATAATGCAATGAGGTGGGGAAGATTTTTTGGATTGTGGAAATTATGAGAAGATTGCAAGGCCTTTCGATGACATTCAAATAGGAATGTAGGATATATCCTAAAAAAATGATTTGTTCCTAGCCAACCATACCCCCTGAAAAATGATTAGATGCAAAGCTTTGAAACATTTAGTGTTTGGGGATGAGAGCCATAATTGCCAAGAATCCTCTAGTGAAGTGCATTCCCATGTAACAATTTGTCTTGTTCCACACTGGTTTAGTAAATGAGCAATTTATGAAGAGGCGTGTGGCAGATTCCTTGTTCATTTTAAATAGAACACACCAACTTGGACCGATCTTGTATCTTTCCTGCATAACATCCTAGGTTGTGATGCATCTCAGTATTGCAACAAGAATGCTGCAACTCCCAAGGCTACCGACTTTAATTATCAACCCAGGGTTCGTACAAGCTTAAGAGGTGTCAGCACTATATGTGTGGCATAGAATGTGTCCTTCCTTTGCTATCATGATGTAATGAGTACATGTATTGAGGTCAAATCCTAAAATAATTTCAGAAAATGAAATGCTTGAAATGGAATCTTAACCTATTGAAAGAAAAAAAGAATAAGGAAAGAGATGAAAATTCAATGCTAAATCACATCATTTCCTAATTAACTGCCAAGAAACTATTCTTTGCAATAATGTTAAATTATCATGGACCAAGTGCTACTATCTAAGCATGGAAGTGAGAAGCATAAAATGTCACTAATGTACAAGTAAAAGGACTAAAACAAATATGTTTTTGTCTTTTTTCCTTTTCATGCAAAATCAAGTATGCAAACTAATTTCTTTTGGTGATATGGCAGGTGAATTAAGGATGTTGGAGGTTGGATGGAAGGGTTAAGAGATGGTTGGATGTTGTGAGAGACCCTTGGGAGGCTTTTGGTGACTTCCTAGAGGTTTTCCATCAATTCAGCCTCAAAACAGGCAATTTCAGGAAAACCTATAGGATGTACTAGAAACCTACAGGATGATCCTGTAGAAATTACAGTGAACCTATAGGATAAAACCGAGAGAAAAATGTGAGGTGTTGGAGGTGATGGAAAGCTTAGAGAAGGTGGTAGATGGGTGGAATGGAGTGAGAAAATTCCTAGGATCACTGAGAAGTCAAAACCAAAGTTGGGAGATGGATGGATTTGCTCAATAAGCTTGGAAAAGTTTCCTTGTGAAGTGATGAAATTGGCGAGGGTTTAATGACCAAGAAAATCAAGTCCAAATTCGATGAGAAATTTTTTTTTAATAACTAGGATGTCTTAGGTCCCTATTCCAAGTGGAATCACTCAAAAAATCCTTCGTTACCCAGTGGAAAAAAAATAAAATAAATAAATAAATAAATTCGAAAATCTAGAAATTCGAGAACTAGTGAGCTAGTAAATCTAATAAATGCCTAACCAAATAAAGTGCAAATTCAGTGGGGTAATTTTTTTATGAACTAGAATTTTTTTGTGATCTAATGCAAGTGGAATAAATTTGATTGGATCTCATTAGTATGCTCTAAGAAATAGTAGAAATTTATTGTTCTTTGCTTAAAAGGAGGTCCATCAATCTAGATTTGAGAATAAGAAGATTAATCTAAGCAACTCAGTGGTTCCTATGAACTTCCAAAACTTTTTCAAGGATGAAATAATGCTTGTGATCCTGCAAAATAACTTACATCAACTATTAAACTCAATCCTACAACAAGAATTCATTAATTCTAAATGAAGAATTAGAAAGAAATAAAAACAAGAGATACGTGTGAATAAGCAATGAAAAGAAGGGAAGAAAATGATACAAAAGAGCTCTGAGGTTCCTTGGATGGCCAAGCCTAAGGAAACTCAGGGACCTATGGAGGAGAACAAAATTTAGAAGCTTAACATGACACCAATCTTTATTATTTTCATCAATAGAATTACATCCCTGCAAGAAAATACAATGGAGCTGCAAAAATGCAAGCTCTCTCCATAATAACACTAACAAAAATTCTTCTCCTCCAACTCTTCATAATCTACCCAATATTCTCATAATATTCCACAAATATATATATATATATATATATTAGGCACAAATATTCAATTATTCATAAACCTTTCTAATGAATATATTAAAGTTAAAAATAAATTATCTAATGCTAAAAAAGAGGTTTAATGTGTTGAAAGATGGTCATAAGCCTTAATCTATGTTTTAAATTAGAGGCATGGGCCTTAATTTATGTCTAATTTAGAGGCCCATCATACCCCCTGTTGAAAGTGTTGTTCATCCTCTGAGCAACTTAGTGACCTCATTGTGCCTCATCCATGGCCCTAGTGGCCTCTCTCTTGTGCATTAAAAATCTTAGTTGTAAGCTCTATAAGGAAAAGCCCCAAAACATATTTGTTCAAAGAAAAATCATTATTTTTTGAGACCATTAGCTTCCTTTCTTGCCCTTACTCAAGAGGAGTTCTTGAATATTTTTTTAGTTTGACAAGGTATTCCACACCCTTATCAACCTTCGGCTACCTTGTTCTGCCATTTGGACACCTCCTATAGGATTTATGGATCATTGTAATTCCTACATGATCATCCTGTAGAAAACACAGTCCCTTTGTAAACTGAAGTAAGGGAGTGGAAAACATGACAGAAATGGCGGAGGAATGAATGGTAATGAGTGGTAAAATAAAAATGTGAATGATAGGGGTCTCTTTGTAATCCTCCTTTCCTCTTTGATCATCCTTGTTGCTGACCTGCAAATGGAAATTTCATGAAAATGGAGAGGATGCTCTCTTTGTTTTTTTTTTTTGTTTTTTAGATCTATGGAGGAGAACAATATTTAAAATCTGAGCATGACACCAATCTTCATTATTTTCATCAATAGAATTACATTCCTGGAAGAAAATACAATGGAGCTGCAAAAATTCAAGCTCTCTCCACAATAACACTAATGAAAATCTCCTCATCCAACTCTTCATAATCTGTCTAATATTTTCATAAAATTCCACAAAAAATAAATAATATTAGGCACAAATATTCAATTATTCATAAACCTTCCTAATCAATATATTAAAGTTAAAAATAAATTATCTAATGCAAAAAGAGAGGTTTAATGTGTTGAAGGATGGTCATAGGCCTTAACTTATGTTTTACATTAGAGACATGGGCCTTAATTTATGTCTAATTTAAAAGCCCATCAGGTGGATGCTTTATTCCCGAGGATGCACGACATAAAGAGCCTAGGTTTTATTGGACACTTAGATCTCCAAATAAACATTCACCACCATTTTGATTCTTCTAGAGCTCTAACCATATTCGACTGAATGTTCCCTCATTTTGAAATGTAAACACCAAAAGAAGAACGGTCTAAATTATATCATCCTCTATATCTAATAGCCTAACATGTCCTTCTATGAAAGCCTCCAAGTATGCATTCCCAACTCTTATGAAATCATTTTAACTTGTCCTTCTATGAAAGCCTTGGAGTATGAAATCATTTTATTAATAACATTATTTTATCATTGTTATTATAATTTATAAGGGAAAAAAAGGAAAATAAAAAGATAACCAGAATAATAAAATAACAATAAAATGATAAAAACTGATATTATATTAGCTAAATAGCTCTCCAGGTGAGATACCTCGAGAGTACCAAAGTACTACACACACAATACACAACTCTAGAATCAGAAGAACATCCTAGTTCATATAGGCTTTCTCTCAATCACGATGGTTTCAACCACTCCCTAGATAATAGGATCTCAATCCTATCTAAAGAAACAAACACCTAAACAATAATTTAAGTTTAACTTTCTCCATTAATTCCAACACTCCCGGTTAGTGGAGAAAGGGTATTGAACAATAACATATGCCTACTGGTCTCAGTTTCTACTAGGCTTACAATTAAAAGATGAAACGACTTGGTAACAGAGTTTTCATTTTAGTCTTCTTGCAGCAAAGCCCATACTTGTTTATCTTTTGTCGAGGCTTCATCTTTGCTTTCCTCGCCATGAGGTAGTGATATCTCTTCACCTCATTTCTTCCCCAGAGACGGAATGTTTGAACTCTTATTCTCCTCGATCTTGATTGTAGGTTGGTAATTGATAGTACTTCAGAATGTACAAGCTTGGTAGGAGAATATTTCTTCTCACTACTTCCGATGTCCAACAATTGAACGCCAGTCATGTTATCTTCAACATTAGATCATGATAATTTGAATTCTTTCCATCTTTGCCTTCTTCTGCCAAGTCTCTGCAATTAATTTCATGTGGCTCGTCCAATTGATCTTCACCACTTTGTTCCTCTTCACACCCTTCCTGAAGATCAACTCATAAATCTTGCACAACACACTATGCATCTTGATTCTCGTGGTCATCAACAAAACCGTATTGTTTTTCTGAAATTTCTTCTGTCTTGAACACACTACCCATACTAATTCCAAATGCCAACATGAGAAAATCATCATCATTAGAAGCTTACTTTAAAAGCTCATGAATTCCTTCCAACTTCCACATTCCCCAGGAACGAGGCAAATTACTGCTAACACATACCGTCTCCTTTCCCAAGCCCGGACATTGTATGCCCAAGCTCTACCTCCAGCCCACACTTGGAAAGTTGCTTCCCAAGAAGCAGAAGCCTTAGACTGTAAATCAATACTTCCCACAACACTGTTTTTGACACCCAAGGCCTGGTCTATCACCGACAATTCAGCCTCAAAAGCTTTCTCACTAATACGCCCTGATTCATCAATGTAAAAGTTTTCAGTGACATATAGGCAAAATTCACCTATGAGAAAAATCTCGTCATGTTTTTCAAGTCCAACAACATGTTCACAATTGTACCGAAACCTTATCTTTTCACCAGGTTCTAAATAAGGCCTAATCAAATAATCGCCATTATCATGGACTTCTCTTCCCAGTGGAGCAGAAATTGAATTCCCATCTTTGAACTCCTCTACTTCATCATAAAAGTATTCCTCTTCCTCTCTACCAGTATAAATTAACTGTTTTTTATATGCACCACTAGCAGATAAGAGATGGAAAAATGAATCATAATTAGGATCACTCATATCCATGCTAAATCCAGTCTTTTCAGCTGGAAATATCCTGTCTACTTGAAAATTTTGAAGCACATTCCCGATTGTGTCTACTTTTACCTTCAACCATTCAAGCTTTTTACACATATGAAAGGGTCCTTCAGCAGGCAAAGTTGCCACTCAGGTTCTTGATTCACAGAAGATTTCTTCATAGGCCATATTCCATGTTCATGTACAAGTTGTTGAATTTGACTCTGCCATTCACTTTCAACATGAAGGATCCATCCATATTTGTCCAACAGTTAGAACCTCCACTTTTACTGTACCATCGATTGCCAAATGCTGCAATCTTTTAACTAATCACACCTTCACTTGGCTAAAATATCCTACGCATTTGGTTACCACAATTGGCATCAACACGTCTCGGCTCTATCTATGTGGAGAACCCAATCGTCAACAACTTGGCCCTCAAAAAGATCCCCGCAGGTCTTCATTGGCAACAGAGTTTACAACGTCCTATATACGTTGGACTAGAGCAGCAGCTTGCTTAATAACAACAGGTGCTTAAAAAAACTGATGGACAAACAATTTACTGGAAACTCTTTGTTTTTCCTCAGCCCAGGATGGGCTAAGCCCATGAGGGGCCAGCCCTCAGGGCTCTGATACCATGATAAAAACTGATATTATATTAGCTAAATAACTCTCCAGGTGAGATACCTGAAGAGTGTCAAAGCACTACACACAGAATACACAACTCTACAATCGGGAGAACAACACGGTGGTTTCAACACTCCCTAGATAATAAGATCTCAATCCTATCTAAATAAACAAACACCTAAACAATAATCTAAGTTTAGCTTTCTCCATTAATTCCAACATAAAATCTTTGTAGCCATAATAAAAAAAAAAAATATGTAATCCCTTAGAGCATAATCATAAACCAAAGTAAATAAATTCTTACTGGTACATTGATGTTTAGTTCTGATCTCGATAATAGAAAACAACACAAGGTCGGTGATCACCATTGCTGAGTGCTCGTTTAGATGAACATGGCAGTTAAGTGGGCTAGAGGATCTTATGGTGTGGATGCTACCGGCAATACTTCCAACCTGAAGCTCTATGGACAGATTGAGGAGTCAAGAAAATGATAGCATGACAGTGGATTTGTTTAATAATTACTTTTGCAGAAGGTCGTACTTCCTACCATGAATTTTCTTGGAGGGAAGAGCAACTTTCTCAGGATAGCTTATCTCAGTATTGGAGGTCTATGCATCTTTTTGGCGATGACCAAGGTACCTGATTTTAGTATGGGGTACAGTTTATGCGAGTTATTTAACGTTGGGTACATGCAGCCAAAAATGGGTTTGGCGTAGCATTGAACACTTCATGTTCTTCTTATAGCTGTTAATTAAATTTCAGCCCCGATTCAGTATGCAGAATTAATTTAAGTATGAGTTCAATTGATTTTTGATTTTGAAATTTGATAAAGAAAAATGATATCAATTTTTCTTACCTCACTTTACTCTATATTATAGAGTATTTTTAAAATTGACCATATATTTGTATTTGGGAATATTCCCTAAATGGACAATCCCACTTTACTCTATATTATAGAATATTTTTAAAATTTGGCCAGTTTTCGGAAATATTTCCAAAATGGACCATCAAAATAAGGATGATTATTTATGTAAAAATAAACCATTTTATCAACTTGATCGCAAGGAAAATTTTGCTGGAGAGTTTCCCCAGTCCTCAGAAGAGGCCAGGCTTCTTCTTTTCTTTTTTCTCACAATAATAGGCGTGGTAAAGAGGCTCATGTTGATTATTTTTGTTGGCAGTCCTTTCTATGACACTGCTTATTTATCATTGTACGACCTTCATATATGATGCTCTATATTTCAATGGATAACAGTTGCTAACATATCTATGAATTCCACACAGGGAAAACATTAACCAATATCATATTTGTTGTAACCAGTCTTTTCAATATATATCAAATGAAGATAATAAACTTTGACAGCTTTAATATTTGAAACATACATGGCATCCATATATGCTTTGGGCACCTCTATGAACATAGAGACAACAGATTCACCTGACCTTACCATACAATATGGCTTCCATAATGCTTTAGGCACTTCTATAAACATAGAGACAACATATTCACGGTTCCTTAACGTATTGACTTGGTAAATCTGTTATTTGTATGGTCATAAAGATGTCCAAAGCATATATTCATGCCATTATGTTTCAAATATGAAGGATGTCAAAGTTTATGGATTTGGAATTTTGTCTCCAATTCATATATATATATAATTAGAAAACTCTTTACCACAAGTACGACATTACGACATTGCTTATTGTTTTCCAGACGTAGAAATGATAGATTTGTTAGCCGCTGTTATCCATGGAAACAAATGGCAATCCTATGCTTCGGCTAAATTTATTACTAGAATTTTGGTATCATTGTTTACTCGTGAATGAGTACACATCGGTTTGTAAGAATGTAGGGTAATTGTTATTTTAAAAATTATAGGTGATGTAGGGGTTTGTGATTGGAGACTCATAAACATGCTGGAGTCAAGATTGTCATTACACTAAAATTAGTAGGCCATTGCTAGATTTGATGGATCCATGAAACACAGAGGAGCCTTGGATCAACATTGCCATTAACGGGGAGCGCAACAATCTCCCCCTTCAATGTGAGCTAGGTGTGTTTCGAACTCGAAACCTTTAGCTCTGATACTGCTTATTGGAGTCACGATTGCCGCTACACCAAAATCCGTAAATCATCGCTAGAGTTAACGGATCCACGAAACACATGGGAGCGTTGGATAGTAACAAAACATAGGCATCAAAATCTAGAAAACATTGTGCTTTTGCGTTTAGAAAAACAAGTTAGGGGAACAATGATAAGTTATTCAAACAAAGGTGTTGAATAATTGTAAAGGGTGTAAATTGTTGATTGAGTTTTAAGGTTTTTCTTTGTAGACTTATTTGAGCAAACCATAGATGTTCGATGTTATTGTTTGGAATTTTGATTTTTGAATTTAAATAAAGTTGAAAAGTATAGATATTTTAAATTTTTATATACAAATTATGTTATTATTATTAAAGTTAAGGGTTTTTGAATTTTTATATACAAATTATGTTATTAATTATTATTAAAGTTAATGGTTATACATTTGTTTTTGAGATATTATAGGTTTTAAATTTAGAGGGTAGAGTATGTATATATTTATAGAGTTTAGTAGTCAAATCATTGTGCTCATATGCATCCCTTGTTCCACAAACAAAAAGATATCATAAACAATACACCAATTTGTTGTATGGTTTGGCTACAACCTTAAAATTAGATTATTATTAAGGATGAACAATTTTGTATAGAAATATTGAGAATTAAACAATTAAAACAATTTTTTGGTTTCTTAAATAAATTTTATGTGCATTTTCAAAAGACAAGCTCATATAAAATATTAAATTGCCATAACAATATATCACTTTTATTTAACATAATTTCATGGAGCAATTTAAGAGAATAAAAACCTTATAAATGTACTTTAACACTACAATTCTAAGAGGCTTATGACACACTTTTCCAAACATATATCTTATTACAACATATCACAATAACAACAAACATGTTCCTTTATTTTCATGATTAGTGTTAAATCACTTAACCTATTAAACATATGTTATGTTAAATTGACATTAACAAGAGATCAAGCATAACAAAACTTGAGCCACCAAATCCTATTAGCTTGTAATTAATAATCAAGTTTATTATTTCACTAGACATGCTACCATCACCATCAACATGTTCCCTTAGCACCTACACATGCATCCCACAATTCTATAACATGTCTCCTTCTCTGGTCTTCCACAATAAGAATAACAAGTAATAGTGGGGTTTCCATATGAAACAAAACCCATGCCTTCTTCTCTCACAAAAACTACAAATAAAATGTGTACTTTGCTCTTCTAGTTGTGTGGGTAGATATGAAGTGACAAATTGCAAATATGACGTGTGAGATTCTTAAAAGAACAAATTCTTGATGAGGAAGGGTAGACCTAAAGTGACAAATTGAAAATATGATGTGTGAGATTCTAAAAGAACAAAATCTTGATAAGGAAGGCTAGAATTGACTTTTAAAATTCTTGAAAATTGTGGATGGACATTGAGAAAGGGAAATGCTTTTAATTGAGAAATAGAAGGTCTAGTTCTAAAAACATCACTCTCTTTATACTTAACCAATATGATCTACAAGAGATTATGTTAATCTATGTTAGAGATCTATAATAGAAAGTTTCATGTGGGCTTCAATATGAGAAAAAACATGAAAATTTGAGATTTGGAAGGGCATAAATGCCTCACAAAAGCTAGTAAGACTTTTTAGATAGATACATTATCTCTCATAAGATGTGAAGGGGTTTGTAAATCTTTGTTATGATACCATGAAGATGTTGAGAAGAGAACATCCTATAAGTAGAAGCCTCTACAAAACTAAATAGAGCTTCCAAAAAATAGAAAATTTTGCATTTATAGGATCTTCTATATTTAAATAAAAAGACAATCCTCTATTTATAGTGAATTAAGAGAAGCCCAACATTTAAAGAAGTCATCGAACTAGAAAAAAATAAGAACAAACTGAACCGTGATGAAGGATTAAAACTAACCAACACCTGAAAACTTTTATTTGAAATCCTAAAGAATCAATGATTAACACATATCCTTTATAATAATTTAATCCCTCCTCTTTCATTCAAAATAAAAAGTTATCTAACATCCTCTTCAAAAAAATAAAAAAAAATAAAAAAAAAATGATCATCCTATTACATATATTATTTTTCTTATAATAAAACAATTTTCAAGTTAATTAATTTCATAACTATTCATTTATTAAAAAAATAAATAAAAACTCATTCGAATAATATTTTATTAATTATATTATTATAAGTAACCTGTGAATTTGAATTAAAAAAAATTGATAATAATTCAAAATGGAAAAGCAATTAAGAACCTAATTAAACACTAGAATTATATATTCTAATTAGATTATAGTAAAAATTTAATTAATTAGAATCTTGTAAATGGTTTAAAATTCCAATATAAGACATCAGACATAGGATTCCATAATTATATCATATTATTAATGTAAAATCAAGAATTCTTTTAAAAAAAAATTAATAATAAAATAAAATAAAATAAATGAATGTTCATGAGGTCCCTGGTAAATAAAGTTTTTTTTTATAATGAAAACAATTCTCAAGATTAATCAAATTTTCATAATTATATCATTTACTAAAAAATAAAAATCAAAATACTACATATTTTTATTAATAATCTTGAACTCATATTATATTAATAATCTAAGTAAATTCATGATTAAAAAGGTTGTGAATATTCAAGAATTAAAAATAAATCAAAACATATTAAACACTGAATAATTTATATAAATCAATTAGATTATAGTGAATTAATTAAATTAAATCTTTAATGATTTTAAATTCAAGTATAAGGACAGTTAACAATAGAAATTTTAATAAATTAATTCATCTTATTAAACAAATAGATTAATAGTAGAATTTAAATTAGTCAAATCCCTAATGTTTTAAATTTCAATTTTTCAGTATATTACCATCATCAAATTTTGGTCGATTAAATTTCTTATATTATTTTTTTCATAATCCATATATATACTCTCAAATTTAGCTCCTTGATACATCAATAATATTTTCTTAAATCTATTGACGCATCCCTTGATGATGAATTCACTCAGTAATCTGAAAGGTTGAGTTCATAAAACTCTATAACATGTCAATTCACTCAGTAATCTGAAAAGTTGAGTTCATAAAACTCTATAACATGTCATTCCTGCACCATCTAAATTGTCATCTAATTTGTCAACCAAATACAAAATGAAAAAATAATTATTTTCCTATATATTAAATCCTCAACACAACCCAAGTAACCTAAATGGAAAACCTCTTTAATTTTTTAAAAATTAAATCGTTTTCATCTTGATGTTACTTCTCTAGTCTTGAACCTTTTAAATTTGATTAATACTTTACAACTATTAAAATTTTTAAACCACTAATTAGAATCATCATTCACTAACTCATATTTAATTTTATAGTTTGAAAGAATCCATTAAAATCCCATTTCGATAGTGTTATAATATTTTTATTCATCTCATAATTTTATTTTCTCACTTGTATCGTATTCCATGCAGCTTAGTTTCAACACTTTCAAAACTTAATTGAATAAGAGTATGGATAGCATTACCTAAGCTTATTGAGGTTTTCTCACATCTTTGGCTGACTTAAAATTGTGTTTGAAAAAGAATCAACAAGTTTGTCAATTAAGTAAAAACAATGCTTTAAATCAAGTTTGTCAATTAAGTAAAAACAATGCTTTAAATGAAGCTCAGTCTCATTAAAAAAAAGCATGTGTGCATTTTCGTCTCTCATATAAACATGACAAATTTAACACTTGGAATGGGATATAAGTAACCCTTTGTGGATTACAAACTCAACACAATTCTCATAATCCAATTCTAAGATCTACAATTTTGATAACTCGTAGTTTGACTCCCTTGAGAATGAATCATGTTGTGATTTATTGATTATGAACACCTAGAACATTACATTGAAGTTGAAATTTGATGTACCCACGTGCGTTTGGTGAATATTAACTTGAAAATAGAGTATTTAGGTTATACTTAATGATATATTTATCATTCATGGTTTATGGACCCACGGTGTCTGGTAAGCCACGGTATTACACATAAAGAAACTTATTTAATGGTTTGAATATTTCATTATAAAATGTGTCAAGCAACCTTGTGTTTTTTCTTTCCTTAGCCGAGTAAAATAGATATCTGTTTAGATTGTGGTTTTCTCGAGCGGCTCCGCCGGGGATTTGGGTGGGTGCGTAAATAGTTTCGGGAAAATAGAGTGAGAAATCGATGGCCGCCTGTTGGTCGAGCCATGCGTTAGTACACTCGACTGGTTCTTTACCAGTTAACGGTCCGTTGGTCGAGCCATGCGTTAGCACATTCCACTGGTTCCTTACCAGTCGAGTGTGCTAACACACCCTCACCAATATGATGGATGAGCGATAAATCCCTCACCATTCACAAGGGGTTCACCTTGTTGACTAATATCTTACCATGTTGATTCATAAAGGGATATAGTGGATATATACTAAAAATAGGAGTTATTTTTATTAAAAAGATTCTTTGAGAGCAAATTTCAACAAAAGTATCTTAGTAAATAATGAGAGTAGAGGTATTCAATAATATTCCAAGAACTTAGATGTTATGACATAAGTTAAGTGAAAACCTCATATATCTATAGAAATTTACTTAATAATTTTTCAAGAAAGTTGATTTTGAACTTTGATTAATTCTTTATATATCATCCAAAAAAATCAATGAGTGTTGATATTAAAGTTTGATTAATTCCGTATATATCACCCAAAAAACAATGAGAATCTACATAATAAAGATATGATTGCAATTAAATAATCCCTAAGATACATAAATAAGCTTGAAATTATTTTATAATCTTTTTTTAAATATAACAGAAAATGTGTTTGAAACATTGAAAACCTTAAATCATATTTTTCTAAAATTTTGTCTATTATGATTTTCATAATTTTTTATTTTTAATTGTATAGTTTTAATTAGTCTTTTTTGGAAAGAATTACATCTTCATCCATATATCACCATGATTGAACAGAGAATTAAACCTATATCAAAACTTTTAAAAAATTTTATTAATTTTTTTTTTTCTAGATAAAGGCTATTCTATTAAATAAAAGGAAAATTATTTACAGAGAGGATTTAACCTCTGAGGGGGTAGCTACCTGCCCTCTTTCAAAAAATTCTTGCCAACTTTCTGGTTTCTGGCAATTTCAAACATGATTACTCTGACTTTTAACTGTTACAAAAATTCCAGAATGCTACTGACATGTTCCTTGTATAGTTCTTGCCAAAACATCTGAACAAATATCTTTTGAATAGCATTTTAAAAATAGACACATACAGCCACCTGGACTTATAACGACACCTGGACAGAGACATTCTTAGACAGACACCTGGACAGAGACATACTTAGACAGACACCTGGACATAGATTAAACAAACAAACAGACACCTGGGCATAGTCCCCACAGCAAGACGCCTGGACGCAGACCTAAGCAAAAATGTTGAACATTCTGAAGTGTGCTGGAAGGCTTGGCGAGCTCAGTTCTTCGGAGACAGCCCGAATTCTTCATCTGGAGTTAAGTTGACCCATTCCACCATGATGTTATCCTCGACATCAGTTGTGCTTCTTCCTAGTGGGAGAACCAGGTGAAAAATATTTCTGAAACGCTCTGGCTCGCGGTCGATGACGGGCTCCTGAGCAGGCAGGGTCAGGTTCTCCGGTTCCTTCTGTTCTGGGTTCTCCATTTCCTTCTATTCTGGGTCATTGAGGACTACCCTCGATGGACTTCCTGGACTATTGCTTGGCATCTGGGCATTCGAAGGCTCAGAGGAAGGATTATCCGAGCTGATTTGCTCCTCTTCCTCCTCAAATATCACTGTTACTAAGGCAGAAATGAGAGGCTTATTAAGCCTGCTTCTAAATTGGAAACGTGCCGAGTGGAAGGAGTTGTTCAAGGAAATGCCTGAACTATTCGAGGCCGGAGAAGAAGGCGCAACAGGGGCAATGGATGGGCCAGAATTGTCAAAAGGCGGAGAGGGAGGCGGAACAGTGGATAATGGAGCGATGATGTGCGGAACAGAGCCGCTTCTGCTGCAAGAACCTCCCCTAGATCCAGTGTTGTTGCCTCGGCGGGGAGTGCCTCTCAGACGTAATATTTTCAAAATAAGGAGCAGGCCGAAAAGACACAGGTGAAAAAAGCGAGAAGGCCAATTGAGTGCAGGCAGCAAGCTTCGATTAAGCCAGGTAGCCAACCTTATCCTTGATGGAAAAGAAGAGGAATTGGCTGTGGATAGCCAAAGGGGCAATTGAACAGGGGCATAACCAGGCTTGCGTGAAGCTCTCGCCCTACTGAAACCAGAGTCCGGATGAAAGGACTTAATTGGGACCGAATTCCGAGCTCTGAGCTGCTCTCTGGTGCGCTCTCTGCTGAGCCAAATGAGGCACGCTGGTGTGCAAATTATGCCCTGATCCATATTCTTTACACTATGCGCACATAACTCCAGACCGGACCAACATTCCCCCTGCGCATTTACTCCTCTGCGCAGTGCCATTACTCTTTTCCTCTGTCCACAATTACTAAGGGCTATGAATACCCGTCCCTCATATGCCATGAGCCGCCTGGAGCGGTTGGAGCCCTAGCCAGCTGCCGTCATGGGCTGTCCTATCATATAAACGTGGCAGTAACACCCGCATCTGGGTAAAACTTATTTTATTTCAATATTAATTCAAACATAAAAACTATAAAAATTTAGCACAAACACAACATATATATATATAACTTTGAATATACTTTAATTTAAACATTGGTTAATTAAAATTCCTCACAGAGAATATTTTACATATTGGTTTGATTAACTATTTTACGTTTTAGTTTTAAAAAATTAGATGAAAAAGTAATTTTAATTTTAATTTAAGAAAAAA
>APFE031511681.1:58796-92887 GCA_000404065.3 Pinus taeda | reverse complement strand
AAAAATCAACATTTTAATTTACGGACTTCTCACATTTTATCATTAAAATTATTATTTTGAATTACATATATGCAAAAACGAGTATTCACAACGAAGAAATGTTTACACGAGATTTAAATAGGAGAATTAGTATACTAAAATCTAAATTTGCAAAAGAATAACTTATTATTAATTTCATATTTTTAGTTATTCACGTGTCAAATTCTAGTACTCTTAATATCTAGACAACAATAATTAATGAGGTGAATATGGTTATAAAATTAATTAAAAAAAATTACTATCACATTTGAGAATAGAGATTAAAGGAATTTATTGCAAATAAGATAAAATAATATGAATTTGATTGATTTAAATAGGTAAAATTTAAATGATTATGATTATTATAATTAATGAGGGGAATATGTTTATAAAATTAATTAAAAAAACAATTAGTCTCACATTTGCGTCCCGTTAAATCAATCCATTTTTATATTCACCGTGAGAATAGAGATTAAAGGAATTTATTGCTAATAAGATAAAATAATATGAATTCGATTGATTTAAATAGGTAAAATTTAAATGATTATGATTATTATAACTTATGATCTTCCACTCAAGTTTATATGATAATATTTTGTGAATTATTTTTTAGTAATTTTAAATAGCAATGGTGGTAAGGTAAGTGTAATATGTATAACTTTTTAAAACCTATTAAAAAAAAAATTATTCTATTTTAATTTTTTTGGTGTAATTGCAATTGTGACTCCAACAAGTGGTATCAAAGCTAGAGGTCTTGAGTTCGAAATACACTGGGCTCGCGTTGTGGGGGAGATATTATTGCCGTTACACCAAAACTCACAGGTGTTAGTAAACATACACATCGCTAGATTTAAGCACATGCCACGAAACACACGGGGAGCATTGACCTTCTAAACTGCCATTAACGGGGAGCCAACAAATTTAACTATTTCAAACTTTATTGTGATATTATTAAATTTTCAAAACTATATTATAGCAACATAAATAATAGAATGCTATTGTTTATGGAGGTAATTAATGTGTCATAAATATATTTGAATGAAATTTATTGCGGAAATCTCACTACATCTCATGCGCTTTAACCCAGTCATTGGAGTGGTTGATCAAAGTATCGAGAGAGTTTGGTCGAATACAAGTGGGGTTTGCTACAATAGATAATTGGTTATCTTGCAACCATTGATCTTTCCAATATTAATCTAACAATGTACATCCATTTGCAAGCAATTAGGTTTCTGTTCTAAGGTATTGGCAACCTCAGTTGGTCTCACTTCCGAGAGGCCGTGCTTTGCAACCCAACGCGACAGTGCCCAGAAACGCAATTTCCAACATCACAAGTAAACTGCGCAGCACAACAGAACCCAGGTACGCAGTTATAAACTCAAGGAAAATGAATAAACTAGTAGGTAATAATTTAAATTATAAAAAAAAAAATGATGAAAACAATAAAGACCATAGCGAAAAGAAAAACTACGCTAGGAACTATGCAACAAAATCCAACACTATAGTGGATAACAAGGATACCAAAACAAATAATAGAAAAGTAGTTAATATCTCTACCTATGAATTAAAAAAAGAAGAAGCTGAGGTTTTGGAAAAAGGACTGAATTTTGCCTTAACCCCTAACAAAATCCCTAATGAAGAAATTATTTGCAGCCTAGAAGATGGGATCAAGACTCTCAACGATAATGATAAAGAGCTCATTAGACATGAATGCACAATCATCTTATGAAAGGCCAAACCACCTAAAAGAAACTTGAAACCTGACCAACTCAAAGCCATAAGAAGCCTAAGGAATAATAATGACATTGTCATTCTCAAAGCTGACAAGGGTGGCACTACAGTTATTATGAATTATGATGATTATGTAAACAAGATGAAAAACCAATTATACAATAGTGGGAGCTACAAAAATCTGGAGACAAACCCCATCTCTAAAATTACAAGATTAGTAAGGAAGGCTATCAAGGAAACCAACCTAGACGATAAACTAAAAAAGCGCCTCACACCAGATAGTGAAATCACGCCTCGAATCTATGGAGCCCCTAAAATACATAAAAAAGATGTTCCCTTGAGACCTATAGTGAACACTACAGGTTCTCCCACTTATGAATTAGCAAAATATGTCGCTAGCATCTTAGCTCCGCTAGTTGGCAAAACTAGCTCTTACATTAAGGATTCCAATCAATTTTTCAAATTCATTAAGGATACTAAATTAGACCCAGGAGACAAAATTGTCAGTTTTGACGTAGTCCAACTCTTTACCAAGATCCCCCTAGATGAAGCTATCCAAGTAGTTGAAGAAGTGGCTGACCCCCAAACTGCAAAACTAGCTGAAGTTTGTCTTCACTCTACCTTCTTCTCCTTCCAAGGTGAGATATTTGAACAAACTTCAGGTGTTGCGATGGGATCACCCCTTTCACCGATTGTAGCTAACCTCTACATGGAAAATTTTGAGAAAAAAGCTCTTGATTCATACCATTTAAAACCTAAGTTGTGGGTCAGGTTTGTGGATGACACCAGCGTCAATTGGCCTCATGGTGAAAATGAACTTAAGAATTTTTTGAACCATCTTAATAGCATATCAAATGACATTAAGTTCACAATGGAGATGGAGGAGAAAAATTGCATACCTTTCATGGACATTCTCCTGATAAGAAAGGAGGATGGTTCCTTAGATCATAAAGTATTCAAGAAAAAGGCGCATATGGATAACTACCTCCATGCCAATTCACATCACCATCCAGCCCAAAAGATGGGTGTACTGCAAACCCTCTTCACTAGAGCTTGTAGAATCTCGGATGAGAACCACGCTAAAGAAGAGATAACTTACCTAAAAAGAACTTTTGCAAACTTAGGGTACAATAATAAAAGCATCTACAAAGCCATTCAAAAAGCCAAGTCAGGAAACATTTCAAACAAATCAATAACCCCCATGACTTCTAATGCCTACCTCCCATACATTCAAGGTGTCACTGACAAGCTAGCCTATTGTTATCACTTAATATTAAGTAGATATAAAGAAGACATGCAAGTAATATTCATAAATGCAAGTAAGTTGAGCAAATAGTAAATGCAAGCAATGGAATAGATAGTAAATACAAGAAAGTGGATTAGGTAGTTAAAAAAAACGTTTGGTAGGTAACATTTGTAAATTCAATCAGGAGGATAATGTGTTGCTAATTCTAATTGGAATTGTTTCTCCTCTGTGTCTATCAAAAGGGTTCATTAAAGCCAAAACTTTTGAACTTTAGGGCCCACCACTATAACCTAATTTGAATAAATAGGTGCTATGCATAAACTCCATAAGAATACGATTTTATTCAATAACATTTTACTGTATTAAAAACCCCAAGAGTTAGCTCAGTTGGTCAAACTTTGGTTGCTAAATACCTTGCTAGTTGGGAGGTCACACTGTCAAATCTCCTCTACGCAAACAAAGATTTTTTTTTTTTCACTTTTTGGTTCACGGATACTCTGGTCAGTAGGTAGCTGCTATGTCCAGGGTTGTTTAACACTGAGTGGATGCCACCCGAAGGGGTGTTCTGCTCAGTAGGTAGCCACTATGTCTAGGGTTGTTTAACATTGAGTGGATGCCACCCGAAGGGCATCAACACCCCTCAGCCTATTTACTCAACACCCCTAGGCCTATTTACTCACCTAACCCCAAGAGGGTAGCCGCTATGTCCAGGATTTTTTAACTTTGAGTGGATGCCACCCGAAAGGCATGAACACCCCTCGGCCTCTTTACTTACCTGACCCCAAGAGCTTTTGGGATTCGACTCTATGACCTCCCATTAGTGAGGCACTTGATTTGAACGATTAAGCTAACTCTTAAAGCTTCAAACAAAAATTTTATTGTACAAAATACCTAATTAAAATATCTCATAAAAAATCACTTTACCTTTTAATTTTAATTAAAAAAATAAAACACATATAACTACATTCCTCAAATTAATTAATTAAAAAAAAAGCAATTTTATTTTAAATTAATTAAAAAATAAAAACAATGCGACGAATCACATCAATTTGCCATGCAACATAAAAAGAGACCGCATGAATCACTTCCTAATATTTTACTCCCATCACCTACATTCTGGAACGTGCCTCAGTTTGTGTTAGTGTGGCCATGTGGCCATTTCCTGGTTCTCGGAGTTGGTATTATTATATGAGAGATTGGGATTTGTTTTCCAGGAATGAGAACTAACGCAATAGCAATGGAGAAAATGGATAGTTTTTAAAACATATAATTCACAAGCGTAAATTTTGAAATTTAAATCTGTGACACTTAATTAAAGGAATATTTTATGAGATTATAACTTGAAATATTTATGAATTAAAACTTGAGATTAATGAATATTTATTAGACCTTTTAAATTTATATAAATTAAGTTATTGATAGTTAATTAAAAAATCTTTTATATATTTATATAAAATAATATAATGAAAATCAATTTTTAATTGGTAAAAATAATTTAATAAATATAAAATCAAATAAGTAAAAGATAAAAAGTCTAAAGTTTCCTGTGCACTTAGGGAGTATTATTTAATTTTTATTTTTATTACTTACATTTGGTAGGGTAACTTTTCCAGAGCTTACATTATCCAATAATATATTATAAATAATTAATAAATCTAAAATTAAAAAATTGTAATACTGAAAATAATAATTATGTAAAGATATAATATAAATGATGATAATAAGATGCTCATTTATGTTAAATATGGGGTTATATATTATAATATAATAAATAGTGAAAAGGAAATATTAGTAGACAAAATTATTAATAATAAGTTTTACTCATACAAGGGGTATTCAAGAGCAAAAAAAAAATGTATTGTATGCTAGGTCATACAAAATATTCCTCCTAGCTATATAATGAGCTTTGAATACCATCTCTAAGGGTTGGCTTACTACTCCCTTAGAGCAATATTGCTCCAGATGTTTCTAAAAAACATCCTATACAAAATGGTATATATAACAATATTGCTACTATGCCATAGTAAACACTTTTCCTCGCTCCATCAACAGATTCATTCGTACTCATAGTAAAATCCAAATATGTGTAATGTATATAAGCCTCGCCTTTGAGAATTACTTGTATAATGATACATATATGTCATGTGGATTATCTACACAAATTTCTTCTCATAAATACATTTTTACTCAAACGTGAAATCAATCTATTTTACAAAATTTTACATCCATTAAAATGGAATCATGCATGCACAATTCTCATTGATCAATAAAACACTTTTTGATACTTTCTCTCTAAGAATATTTGGCAACATGAATTCCATACTAAACCTAACCAAGTAGTGTTAGCATTACCGATAATATGGCAAGAAAATTCATAGAACTTCAACTTTGATACTTTCTCTCTAAACATCTTTAGCAACATGAATTCGATACTAAACTCAACCAAGTAGTGTTAGCATTACCCATAATATGGCAACCAAATTCATACAACTTCAACTTTAAATACTTAAGATCGATCTATTTTATGGAAGTTTACCATCATTCAAATAAAAAGTTTCAAATGCATAATCACAAGTTTGTTCGTTCATTTAATATGGTAGCATCAACAAGTAAAATTATGTCAAATATCATGTAACACATAACACTCCTACAAAATTTCTGTATGAGTATTTCATGCTAATTCATTCTAAAGAGTAGCACACGACCCACTCAAAACTATCATTCAAAATTAAACTTTTAGGAGGAGTTCAACTATGTAACACTGACATTACGTAAAACATAACAAGTACTACTTGTTCCAAAATCAACTCATTCATACATTCATATCAATACTCATGTATGCATGTTAATAAACATATACATTTCTCTTTATGAATAACAAAATTCACTCAAAATTATATGCATAAGGAAATTACTCTTTCATATGCACACATGATTCTTAAGGATGTTACGACTAAGTCTGGTCTAGCACAAAAAATGGATATTAAAAAAATAAAATAAACTCTTTCATAATAGCCATAAGACAATTTCATTTCAATAGTGATATGCATCACCATAAATGAAGAGCATCTTAACTTTAATTATTTCCATTCTAAAAACAAGGGTAATACCTTCCATCCATGCATTAAAATCATAAATAATGAATGAGGATAAGTATCATCAATCACTAGGGTTCTTATCCTTGTAGGTGTTCAATTCATCTAACCATAAACCACCAAAATCAACAATGAATAATGCACAATATTTAAACATCCTAGAGTTTCTAAAGGGTGGACATCATTAAGCCTTAATGGTTGTAACAATCTATCACCTTTTAGACACTTCCATAAGGATCACATAACATTATTCAATCAACAATATCATATAGTTTTGAGTGTGGATACAATAAATAATATTCATATATTCAAGAATAACATGTTTGTTATATTAACATGGCACCAAAGTCATTATCATTCATTTATTTTGACCCATAAAACCACCTAGTGTTATAATAAATAGTCCTAGTGCTATAATCAATATCCCTAGTTCATGCACCCCTGTGTAGGTCTAGTGTTTGAACTCTTCTTTGATACCACTTTCTAACATATCTAAGTCCCCTTTATGCCTAATTGAGGATATAGGGTACTAAATTTTTTTCCTTCACCGGTAGAACAATTAGTTTTGATAACATTATGTAACATATATCCATATCCACAACCAAATTTAAACTTTGTTGATCTAAAATTTCATTGCTGGCAAAAATATATAAATATTTTTTTCTCAATACAAACCACTTCGAAAAATATAACAATACAATTCGGCATTAGAACTCACCAATGTACACTAGTCAATTTCAAGATTTTGAATCAGATGTAAACTAGAATTCAAAAATTGTTTTGCATGCAAACATTATATGTTGATAACATTTATAAGTTAGATTCAACTCAAACATTCACGCTAATTATAGGACTTATTCACTCTCTCAAATATGATCTAAAGCCAATGTAAAGTTCAAAACAACATTTACATTGAATTTTTAGCAAATGTAGATTTGTCTATATCACTACTAGGGATTCATAGCAAACACTATCGGTGAGCTACAATAAACATGATTGGTGAGTCATAGAAAATGATATAGGTTCAATTAAAAATATCTTGTAACTCATTAACTACAATCTGGGTACAAAGGAAACATTTCATTTTTAGCTCTGGGGAGAGAAAAATACTAGGGGTTTGTGGCATTTGGCTAATAAAACTTGTTATGTTTACTATGAAAGATAACAAAAGATATGCCTTGTGCACTTATGGGATGCAAGTATAGGTGCCAAGGAGGATTTCATGCCAATGGTAAAGCTAGCATGTTGAGGAGCTTTGGTGGAGTGACCAAATTTGGCTATGAGGGATTCTTAAGTAAGAAGAGTTAGTGACTAGGTTTCTTATGGTTTCCTTAACTAGGGTTTAGAGAGATTAATTGTGCTTAGCTTGTGATCCAATTGTGGTATTTGTTTGTGTTATATATATATATATATATAATATCATATATATATATATATATATATATATATATATATATATATATATATTATATATATAATATATATATATATATATAATAGAGAGAAAGAGAGAGAGAGAGAGAGAGAGAGAGAGATGCATTTTTTCATTTTCCAAATAGTTCGTACTTAGAGATTTGATTTTTAGCTTATGTTATCCTCTTGATTCTATAGATTTTGGCACTTGTTGTTCATGTTGATTTGACATTGGTTGAATTGGTTAAGTGATACAAAACACATCTTCAAGATAAAATAACATATTTGTTGATGTTATAATCAGCTATAATAACAGATTTTAGTTCATTTATATGCTTGGAAAATATGTACTAAGAGTTTCAACATTTGGTATTCAAGTATATTTGTATTTTACTTTTTCTCTTAATTTTCTATGTGTAATTGGGTTGAAAATAAGTGAAATATATTTTCTATAATTTAATGTTTTAGATCATTTCCAAGGTTGAAATTTCACACAGAATAGATCTAAAAAATCTTAGGTTTGAGGTGAAATTATGGATGTTATATTTGGCTCTGAAAAATTCTACATGGTAATTCAGTTGATAGGACTAGGATTGCTCTTTTGGTGAACAAGGAATTGGATATTTCAGTTGGATTCTACCTAGGATTAGTACTTCACCTATTTGTAGAGGACTTGGTAAGGGTTATTTGACATATATAATTATTAATTTTTTCTTTGAGGTGTGCTTCAAATTGGCATGATGAGTATTTTTGGTGTTTTAGAGAGTGAGATTCCATTTCATATCTTGAAAACTCATATTTTGAATTTGGGAAACTTGATATTTGTGTGAATTTTGAGAAAGAGATAACTTCTTGAGTTGGGTGGTGATTTTTTATACTTGGTTTGAAGAAACATGTTCTTTTAATTTCTTTTTTTGTAGAACATTAGTGAAAAATTACATGTGAGAGAATAAAACTAGACTATCAATGATTGCACTCTAGCAAGTCTAAAGAATTTGGTCAGAGGTGTCCTAAATGGTGGTCTATGCAAGTTTCTTGTTAATCCTATAGAAATTGTACATTCCAATTTGAGAAGTTGAATGAGCCTTATAACATCGAGGAGACACATGTAGTGCATGTATGGTGGGATGCCATGGAGCTAGGTTCACAACCTATTTTGAAATTAGTAATTGATTCCAAGCTTGCAACTAACGGGGGTGTTGTAGAGTATAGGAACATGGTTATTGGATTCTCTTAGGGAGGAGTTAACCACGATGACACTATTGCTTTAATATTATTTCAAAAAGAGGGAGCTGGACCTTGTTGAGGTTGATGCTCCAAATATTGGAGGTTTTGATGTGCATGAGAGAGATGCCCATGATAATGGGTTCTTAAAACTTTTGGCTTGTGAAGCTGACTTGATGGATGGTAAAGTCAAGTACATGGTTTATAATCTAGTGTTAGATTCATTTAAATTCAAATGTTGTTAAGAATTTCTTGAAGTTTTAAGATGTTGTGATGACATCATTTTTTGTTGGATACAATGATACTTCTATATTGTATAAGATCAATGCTTAATCTCATCAAGTTTAGTTAAGATGTGAATTTTGATGAGGATATGAGATCTTCTAGTTCATAGGGTTCTCCCTCATAGACTGAAGGGCGAGAGGAGGTTTTTGTTCCATATGTCGATGCAAAGGTTAGAGTTGAGTCAAATTTAGTGTAAGATAATGTGAGATTGTAGGTGGATGTGCCCTCACCTTTGAGTCTTACATATAAGGTTTAAACAGATTACCCAAATATTGAATAAAGAACAAGAGCATGTAAGAGTTCCCAACTATTTAGAAAGGGAAAGCATACCTATTAAGAGATATGCTAACCATATTGTATTGGTTTATTCCATTTTTGAGCCTTCAAATTGTTTTGAGGAGGTGAGATATGATGCTTAATTGGAGGATTGCGATAATTGTTTGACAGTTCCTTTCCAAATTTCAATGGTTGATTCTATGTCTGCAACTGATTTAGATTTGTAAATGATGAGTTTGGTTGGGTTGTAGAGGGAGAATATTGGTGTTGTGTTGATGGTGCCAGACCCACCAACATGTCAAGGGGATCTCCCCAGTAAGAAGTCCCAACTAGACCTCAAACCATTTGGTGTAGGAGTCCCAACAGTGGGTCATAAAGTAATGCCTTGATCGTGATGTCGTACAGAGGCAAGTAAGATAACTCTATCAGTAGCAAGGGTGTGACTGATGCAGTGAGTCAAGGAATAAGTATGAGAGGTTCCAAGACTTCAAAGGGAGAGGAAGGTGAAGGTGAGTTCTAAGTTGAAAGGGATCAGTCCCAACTCTGTTAGGAGCACAGAACACAGAGGACATGCACAGCTTCCGACAGAGCAATCGACACGGATGCGTCAGTCACAACATACAAGGTAATATAACATGAACAATCCAAGATGAGTGTTACGATTGATATAACAAGGTTCAGAGAAAGGTTTGTCTGATGTCCCGCAAAGCAGACGATACAGACGCGACAACATTAACAACATATGCAACACATTAACAACAAGATTCATATAATTGCATACAAATCAGTTCATACACAAATACATAAGTTAAACAACATATATCATTAAGGCAACCGAAGCAGTTCAACTACAATAACCACATATGCATGAAAATGTGATGGTTTTTATTATATAAATAAGTGTAAGACACAATCATACAATACACCATGTAAACCTATTAGCCCCATCAGTGGAACATTACAGCCACATCCACCTACTCCTCCAAAGAGATATACTAGCTTCGTGTAGTGGAGAAGCCAAGGCACATTACAATATTGTATGCCTTCTTCAAGATAGTCTTAGTGGAAGCTTGGCTGACCAAAATCCCATACAATGAGTTATGAAGGACTATTTATAGCAAAGGGTGGGGTGACCCTTGACATTCCCCTTTGTGACAGTTCAACTACCTTCATGACTCTTCACTTACTCTATGACTGTTACATCCAGTTGTTGACACTCGACTTACACTTGACATGACTCAACATTACGATGCACATGTACTCATGTGAGACAACATGGCTTGAGCAAGACTTGCAAGACATCACTGACTCAGTCGGTTGTGGTGAGACCAACTCTTTGACATGCTTGTAATGGTGAAGTTGGTAAGTTGATGCCAAGCTTGGTCATTCGTGATGGTGTGCATGCACCTCACGGTGACATCTGGCTGAAGCAAACTCTTGCCTTCGTTGGAACCAGTGCATTGGTTTGGCCCCTTCATCTAACTCGTCTACTAACATGTGCATGGTCTTCTTTAGTACGGTTGAAATGGAAACACACTGATGCATAGTGTCCATGCTGATCTTCAAGTGTGTGTTTTTGGTCATGCACATCAACTTACCGAAGTGCATGTGCAACCCCAGTTGGACTTGCTCCCTGCCTTTGCCTTGGTGAGTGTGTTGAATGGGTTGGATTGCATGTGTGTGCTCAATGACATGCATGCTGCTGGATCCTTTGCATGTGATTAACAACACTGTTCACTGTGTTTGCTCTGTGTCAGTTGCTAAGATGGATTCTTAACTTGTACTAGTGCAGTTTCATCCGTGAGTGCATGTTGCACTCACTGTTGTTCCTATTCCTGTTGCAACTCATTGGACGGTCTGTGCAGCTTCATGTTCTTCCTGAGTTGCTGCTTTAGCACATGAAAATCCTTCATTGTTCCACTTCATCTCACGTCATTACTTCATAGCTTGAGCCTCCAAAGTTGCTTTCATTACCAGTGGATCTGCTTGATTTTGCACTTTGCTCTGCCTCTATGTTGTCAACAACCTTCCTCTTGTATTTGTTGCATTCGCTTCATTTGGTATGTTGCCTTTAGCTGCTATTCATGATGCTGCTCACTGTGATGTTGCTTCTTAATGCCCTTCTCCATGAACAACTTGATGGATTCATGAGTAGGTAATCCCATGGGCAATTGATTGACTGCATCCCCAAGCATGCTATGAATTGTTTCTTCATCTATGCTCCCTTGGAAATCATTGTACTTATACTGCTGAGAGGAAGATGAACACCTGAGATACCTAAAGACATGGCAACACTCATAGAAAGCACTCTATCAGTCTAAAACCAAAATGAACATGAGAACTGACTTGCAACATACCTGGGTGAATGATCATGAAGGTTGCGCAATTTCGGTCTGGAGTTGGGGAGAGCGACTGCCAAGACTGCACAAGGCATAGTCCGGGTTGCTACGGGACTGATTGACTATTGGAACTACAAAATACACAATCCAGTTGGGTAGTTGGCTGCTGGGATTGCGCAATGCGTGATTCCAGCTGGGAAAGACTGTTGTCCCAGGGACAGATTTGTGTTAATTTTTGAGCCAAGCAACCACTGACCTCTAGAAATGTGAAATTTAGTCTAGGAGGTCAATGTTGGGCCAAAATGCACAAATCTGGAGAGGAAGGTGAGCCTTCCTTCTCTAGATTGTACAATGCAGCCTTGGTGAAGGCAGAGGCCGGGCCAAGGTTGGCCCGACTCGCTGACAGGAAACTGAAAGCAAGTAAGTCAATGAAATGCATGGCGACACTAAGTGATAGAAAAAGTGATAAACAGTGCATGCAAAACATGAATGGAGGATTGAGCAAACAGATCAACATGCAAGTGGCTGAGGTCATTCGCCGGTTGGGTGAACATCCATGCAAAACAGTTTCATGCATGCGGAAGTAGTGAGATAACAACGAAAATTGAAACAGAGCTAGGACAAGCTAGTATACAAGTAAACAAAAACAAGCATTCAAAGAAATCAAGGGAATAATACTCATACAAGTGAAAACCAAAAAGTGAAATAAATGCAGCACAAGGCATGGGAAGCGAGCTTACCCCAAAATAGCTGAGCAGAATGTGCCAACTGCTCCTAGATGTGATGTGGGATGCTAGAGCTACAAGGTTGATGTGAGGAATGAGCTTTGTAGCATCCGGTTGATGAGTTTTGATAACATTGAGGTAGTGACGTGCATGCCACAAATCTAGGGGAAGTGACACTTGGAGGGTGGTTTTTGAATTACTCCTTGCATGTAACCTCCAATTGCTAAACATAGATCCCTGAAACAAGGGATGCTTTTGCAGGCTGCCTTGGGAGAAGAATTCTATGCATGCAAGTCTATTTTTCTTAGTCTCGGAGGGAACCAGTCAACTCAGCTACACATGCAAGCGACTGCTCGACTGTTGGAGAGAAACGCACATTTTTTACTATCACCTAGGCTGACTGCCCAAGGGGATTGCACAATTTCTTGGCAGAGCAGCTGAACAAATCATGGGTTGAACAACATGTTGATGGAAAAAATTATGAAAATCCTACTGGGAGGGTTGGCTGGCGGGATTGTGTAATCCTGGAGCCCAGCAGGATGTTAGAAGGAATTGCGCAATTCCTGGAGGGAAGGCTGGTTTCCCTCCATAAATGCACAAATTTCACTGGGAAGCTACTCAGCCTGCAGTTGGACCAATTCTGGGTGAGTAGCCTATGAAGGGAAAAGATCAAACTGTGATCGACAGGCTACCTTTGAGAAAGAAAAACACTGAAGCTTGAGGACTTGATGATGCAAGGAAAGTTGTTGTGAAGGTTAGTAGGGAGGCTTCAAAACAGGAAAAGGCAAAATTTTGGAGGGTGGTTGTAGCCACTACAACATGTTGAAAACACTTTCCATGTAAATAGGGACTATTATCTTTTGAGGTTACTTTAAAAGTGTTTAAACCCTGCTTTGGGGTGCTTCATGTGATATATAATCCATGGTGTATGGATTCCCCTTGGTCATTCCATGATGGAAAAAAATGGTGGAATTGACATGCTTGTTGATTGTTAGGCCTTGTATGGATATTTTTTTTCATTCCTTTTTTAGATTTTGAGACCTATGGAACTTGGTGGCTTTCTTCATAATTTGTACCTTAAGGGTTGTTTGGTTTCTTAGAGGATGACTTAATTTGGAGGATGTGCGTTAGACATTTTGGAGGTGGGCATGGAAACCTAGATGACAATGACACAATTAATTCCTTGCATAGAGACTTAACTTAACAATGAAGTGTTTGAGGTCTTGATCATATAGGTGGAGAAAACTTTGAGGATTTTTTGTCCTTGGAGCCTTGATTGTTGAACATGCATGAATTGGATATTAACATGCCATTACCTAGAGTTGGAATGCTCCACATGTTGATCTATCCTATGTAGAGTTGAGTTGTTTGTAGTGGACTAGGTCCAATTTATGGTAAAGGCCAACCTCAACTCCCATATAATTAGAGGGATGATACATTAATTTGATCACACCTATACTCATGTGCTATAGTTAAAATTGTGATGTTACGGAAAACATGCCTTCTTGTAATCTTCTTCATGCATATTTTCGATATTTGTCTTGGACACTAGGCTTTGGAAAAATTTTAGGGAAAAGTTTATGGTTAGACTTTCACAGTCACGAAGCAAAGAATGCTAAGGTTTAAGATAAATTTTAGAGGAGGAGAGAACACATTTTATCTGTAGTTTTTATTAGACTGTGAATCCCTAACTAAAACCATAATCTAAGAATACTATTGTCATGACTTGGAATTCTTATCTTGTTGATTTTTTGTGATGATCCATTGATGATTTGTTAGTGTGATGTAGATCTATATATAGAATATCTAGAAGGACAATTATTGTATTTTAAATTCATATTTTGAGACCAATAGAATACAACATAACGGCTTTAAGCCTTTTCCACCATCTTGCTTGTCTCATCTTGCCCATGTTAATTCTTAACACAATACTAGAGCCATGGATAATGAGGTCAAGAGATGAAATATACTACATATGGTGTAAGATCCACTTTGTTTATTTGATATCTGGTGAGTTACCTAATGAAATTTGATTTTCTTAATTATCTAGTGAGATACGCTTGTGCTAGTTAATATTTGTAAAAACTGAATATGAGAGCCATGATGATGAGAGCATTAAGCATGAAAAAAATAGTGAGAAGGTTTCAATTTAAGGATTTAAAAGTCACTGTCGAAAATCCCACCACAATCTGATAGCTCGGTCTTTGATGGCTTGTAGATCGAGTTCTATTAGTGTGTTTTAATCAAGTTATGTTCTTATTAAATCCTGAAGCAAATAAAACACAAGGACTTTAAGCCCTTTTCACCATCTTTCTCGTCTAATCTTGCCCATGTTAATTCTTAACAATTTTTTTGAGAGAAGAAGGCATGGTTTTTGTGGAATTTCGAAACCCTACTCATACTTGTTATTCTTGTTATGGAAAACAAGAGAAGGAGACATGTTATACAATTTTAGGGGGCAAGTGTAGGTGCTAAGAGGGAAATGTGGATGGTGATATCAACTTGTATGAGATCTTTAGTTAAGTTATAAAATTGGTTGGTGATTCCAAACTAATAGGAGTTGGTGGTTCAATTTTTCTTATGCTTTTTGTAGTAGGAATTTGGAAAGCTTGACCTGTAATGGATTTATGATAAAGATACAATATGTGCTCATACTTCATCTCTTGTTCATGCTAATTTGGCATAACATATATTGAACCGGTTAAGTGATTTAACACAAATCATGAAAATAAGGATTGTATTTGTTGTTATTATGATATTTTGTAATAATATATATTGATGTAGGAGAATCACCCTAGGAAGAAAACATTTTGTTTAGGACCCAAAAGGTCATATAAATTCTAAAGGAAAACTTATTTCCCACTCCCTATTTTTGTATATATTATAAATTAGGAGAATTTGATGTAAGGCCATGTGTCTTAATTCTATAATATTTGGTTGTTAGGATATTTTTCCCGTGTGGGATTATGCAAGGATAACAAGTGTTAGATTAGCTATTAGGCAGTTCTAAAATGTTGGATAGTAGTCCAAATTCTCTTTATCTGTAGAGATATTTTTTGGGTAGTATTATTGTACATAAAAGTGTGTATATATTGAGTCAGTAGGAGAGGTCATCATCGAAAGGAAAGGCCCCAAGATAAAAATAGGAAAATCGAATGAGAAAACATAAGCTCGGTAAATTTTAGAGGAATGAGTCCCATTGTATTCTCTGTGTATATGTATGCATTTTTTAACAACATAAGAAAACAGCTTAATTTCCTCTATGTGCATCAAATTTAGAGTTCTGTTTGCAAATGGAAATAATCACTATGTTTTCAATTTCTTGTTTCATCTTTGGTAGAAGTCCAAGGAGACCATCTAAGATTGGAGGGCCATAAATAAGGAATGAATTGTATTTATTTGCTTATTGAATAGTTTATTTTAAGTTCTATTCATTGTCTAACTTTTGGGTCCTGAGATTGACTCCGTTGTTCATTCCTCTGTGTCACATTTAAAGTCCCAATGAAAGTGAAAACTCACTCTCAGCAACTTGAGTTTCCTGTAATAAATGAAGCTAGGCTTTGTCGAAAGGGAAGAAGAGTGGAACCAAGAGGGAAAGTCCTCTTCTAGTAGCATGAATTAATGGAGAATGGAAAATCAAAAGGAAATCGAGTCACAGTTAAAGGATTGGACACACTCATAGGAGGCCGAATATGACCCCTAACAAATTGGATCTCATGAAAACTTAATACAAAATAATTCATTGGAACAAATTAGCTGACCCCAACTAGTAGGAGGTTGGGCGCTAGGCCCATAAAACAACACACAAAGGGAGATTAACCCTGACTCCTAACCATCCATCAAAATCTGCGGAAGTTTTGCATGATCACTCCTTTTGAAGGGTTCATTTAAGATTACTTAAAGAAACTAAAAGAAATAGGTTGTAAAGGAATTCATTCCTTGCAGTGACTATGGAGAGATGGCTTGTATAAATCATACTTTTGTTTAATTGTAGGCTTGAAAAAATTAATAAATATGGGCTATAAACAATAATGCGTTGATTAAGAAGGGATTGCACCACTTTAGTCCATGAGTGCAAGGAGGGCAAAGTGAAAAATATTTTTTGCGTAACGCAAGAAGGGTCTCGCTTCATTGGGGATCACACTACTAATTAAAGAATTAGAGTGAATGCTGAAAAATGGTTGAGTCTTTGATGAATTTATAAAATTTGTTTTCGGTGCAAATAGAGGAAAGAATCCTAGGCATAGCAAGAGAAGGCCACTAGAGGGGCCTGCTATCATTATGGTATCATAGCTTTGTAAAGAAGAGAAGAAAACAAAGGCAACTAGAGAAGACATAGGACTAGAGAGGTGATGATTACTTTCTTTATTTAAATGATAGCTGACAACATGGTTATTGTATAAAATACTGGGTTGAGAAAGTAAGGCACAAAGGTAGAGATGAAGGATACCAAAGGAGAAGATATTTTGAAAGGGACAAGAGATATCAAATGAAAGAAAGACTTTGATGGAGGATTGCAAAAATCCAGAGGAAATTCCATCCAATTGCAGAGCTAGAAATAGATAGAAGAATACCATCTAGAGGCGGAACTGAGAGAGCTGAGATATCGAAATCTCCAGGGAGGAAAACAAGATAGGTATAACTATTTTTATGTTTTATGTTTGGCTAAGGAACCTTTGGGTGCATGTAGATGCATATACAACTAGAGGTGTTGTGAAAAGTAAGGTGAGAATGTGAAGATTTTCGCCCAAAAAGAAGATGATCTAGGTTAAGGAGAGAACAAGTTGTGTTATCAAAGACTGTGGCAGAAGAAAATCCTTGCAGCAAAGAAGCTGAACACAAAGAGAAACATTCCAGCTGAGGTTGGAAATAATAGGGGGACATAGGAAGTCCTCAAGGATAAAGGAACAAGAGAAGTTCTCAGACGGTGATAAGAGGAGAAAACACTAGAGAGAAGCAAGTGCTCAAGAGGTTTTAGAGGAGGGAACCAAGAGGGACACCAATATCCAAGAGGAGGTGAGGCGTTTAGGTAACAAGTGAGGTGAAGCTTGTTACATGGCTAGGTTGTAGCTCATAGGTGAACATGGAAGAGCATAAGAAAAGAAGGAAGAAGGTGATTGGTGATGGTCATGATGAAGGATTGAGTAAAAGCCACAATAGAGGGGAGAAGGATGCCAGGAGAAATGACACAAGGAATCTTAGCCAAGAATAATTTGAAAGGGAGATGGCTGAGTTGAAGGCACAACTTAAGGTACTAATGCAACTACTATAGGAAAGGAAGAAGGCCAGAGATGAAACTTGATTAGGAGGCTCAAATTATCTGTCAGACATAAGGGTTTTAAGAGGAAATCCATAAAGGCTAAAGAGTTAGGGAAGTACAGGTTGAGGCCATTGATAAAATATTGGGTGGAGGAAGAAGAGCTCAAAGCTGCTGAGTGTGTGGAAGGAGCATCTCATTTATACAAACCACTTTTTGAAGACAAAGAGAGTAGACTAGTGGAAAGCCTCATAGGCTGTAAAATAAGTCCAAAACAACTAGAGGTGTTGGTGATAGAGGAAGAAGCTAAAGACCCTTGTGTTTCTAAAATTAACAAATTATGTGTGGATGCAGGTTTTACAGGCAAGGAAGATGAGAAACCATTAAAGACTCTTATAGATTGAAGGAATTGAAAAATTGTCCAAAGGGAGAACAAGAAGATAAATGGATGGATAATGAAAAGGATAAATAAGATTAAGTGGCATCTATTGCAAATGGGGTTGTAACAGCCCTGGTGAAAATTCCATGTAAAAATATATAAATACCATGGATGATGGGACATGTATTCCAAGCTGAATGGTGGGTAGGACATCCTAGTGGGTGTTCATTTGATTGTTTATGGCTAATGAAATTAGCAAAGGCAATGGCTAAGGCTTTGGAAAGGAAACATGGCATTTTTGGCACATTTATTTATGAAAATAATGGAAACTAGGAGAAAAGGAAGGGGAAAGGTCATAGGTTTCATGTGAGGAGGAAGTTGAAGGAAAATAATGGAAAATGAAGAAAATATAGGACTCATTAATAAAATGGCTTTCGAGGATTAGTTGGCAAGATTCTTCCTTTTCAGTATGAACCTTTTGTCAGTTCAATTTTGGAGCTCTCTCATTATTCTCTCTCTCTCTGATACTCTTGGATACTTAGAGGTTTCTTGGAGCACTCTTGGAGGGTGTGGCATACTTGTATTCTTGCAGCAAGAAGGCAAAGTAAGAGTAGGAAAGTGCAATAAGGCATCGAAATCAGTAGCTACATCAGATCTGTTTGCAGGTACCGATTTGCATGTATGATTTCTTCATCAGTTTTGGCATGCATGGCATAGGCATGTGGTTTCTTGGTTATGATCTGTCATTGGCATGGAGGATGGATTGCCTAGCCTTTCCATTTCTTGGATAGCCATGGTGATTGTGGGTTTAATTTCATTGTTTTGTTTTGGTTGGGTCTCACATTTCCATAGCTTGGGTTGAGTTACTAGTCCCGGAAGCCCTGGTTGAACAAACAATCTAGAAGCTCTGTAACAACTTGGGTTGAGTTACTAGTATTGGAAGCCCGGGTTGGAAAAATGCTCTGGAAGCCCTTGGTGGGTTGAGTTACTATTTTTGGAAGCCTTGGTTGGAAAAATGCTCTCGAAGCCCTGTATAAGTTGTGGGTTGAGTTACCAGTTCTGGAAGCCTCGGTTGGACAAATGCTCTGGAAGCCTTGGAAGGATTGGATGGAGACCAATCTAGTGATGGTTTTTGGTGATGTCCGACCGTGAGGTGGAATCACTGTTTGATGTGTTGAGATGGATAGCTTATGGAAGTTCTAAATGAGTTTTGATTGATGTGTTCTATGAGATCCCACATTCATGATTGGAATATGGCACAAGGGTGAATGGCTAAAGAGCGATTTTTCTCAGCTATTCTACGGTCAGGTGGAACGTGGTAGTCCCATCCTCAGTTGGTTCATTTCATTCATTAATGAGAAATCCATTCCCTTGATTTTCATATGTAAAGGTACTAACGTATTTATGGATTTGATGGCTAATATGTTTATTGTATTTATGTTCCTATTATGTTGGTTATATGCACATTTCATGAAAACTGCTATGTATGGCTCTCAACATGCTTTTACTTGTATATGAATGGATAATGTCTTTATGAGTTAATGGAGGATAATGCAACAAATTTCATGAGGGAACAGTGTTTCATAGAAATTCTTAGATAAGTATGAGATCCCTACACTTAATTATATTATTTACACCTATAGGTTACATGTTGATGATATGTTTGACGAAATGCCTGTCATGGCTAGTAGGGGTCTGATTATGATCTTGTTCATTTTATTTTTTATGCATCGTTGTTTCCTTGCATCTTTACTAATTCTAGGTGATCATTCCATTCTGGGCAGTTTCCCAGGCTCTGGGCCAAAAAAGGTGGCTCAAATCCCGAAATGCTAGCAAAACAAAGCGTTAGTTTAAGACTAAGTCACCTGGCCAATTTTTGGGAAGCGTTATAAAGAACTTGGCTAGTGTCTGGGGAGCATTAGTCCTGATACTAACTCGCTTGGGAAGTGTCTCAGAAGCATTATAAAGCACCTGGTTTGTGTCTGGGGAGCATTAGTCCTGATACTAACTCACCTAAGCAGTGTCTAGGAAGTGTTACCTTGCCCTAAGTCTCTCAAAAAACAGTACGAACAGGAAGTTTGAGTGGTTGAAATGTGTCCTGAAGGTTATTTGGATGATGTTGGATAACTATATGTGATCTTTCGTTGATTCCATTTCCTTAAAGTCACTAAGGAGGATGAATCTTATCATAGTGGCCTCTCATCACATGTTTACCTCGGCTGGCTGGTTGCTTAGGTAGATATGGGAGGAGGGTGTTACAGAGGCTGAAGAACAACATGAATGCTTCCTTAATGAGAGAAGAACTCAGGTTTGTTGAGTACGAAGGAGTGGAAGTTCACTTCTGTGAACCAGAACAAGGACAAGTCCTAAGAAATGATGATACAGATGATGAAATGATGATGTACTTAGTTGAGCAAAAGGAAAGAATGCCAACAACATCAGATAAGGAGGAGGAAGAAAATAATGTATTTCTTTCAAATTGTTTGAGTGAGTTTTCATTTGTAGGTATTGAACACCATGGAGCTAAACAGGAGCTAATGATTTTGGAGAATGAAGAACCTCAAGAGGAATTGTGTTATGCTCATAAACAATATCAAGGGGAAGTTGATTCAAAAGATGGACAACCTCAAGGAATTGTTATAGGGGAAGGAGATGCAGAGTTATCTCATGAAGACAATGTGCATGAAGACCGTGAAGAAGCTCAAGCTAAACCTCTTCAAGCATATGAGAGAAAGCATAACTTCAAAGGTATAATTGACTCGTTATGTCTTTTCTTTTTGATTATTTATTGGGTCATTTTTGAAAATATTTTGTCATACTCGGTTGAAGACAAATGAAAATTGAGAAAATAGAAGAGACTACAAGCTTTGTCGGCTTGTGGATTGGTTCAATATGATGATGATGGAGGGAGAATTGGTGAGAATCCCTCAGAACAACACAGTTTAGATAATCCAAGGGAAGTTAAAGTAGCCCAATGACAAGAAGACAACCAAGAGCTTATTGATAACAAGGATGAGGCACCATTGTCTCATGAAATCAAGGAGAGAAACTAGCTAGATTATGCAGACAATAATGAAGTAGGGTACACAGGAGTACCTCAAGGAGAAGCATACACAAACTTGGATGAGGAGGCTTATGTAGAGAAAGCCATGGTTCTATGAAGAAATGAAGAGAGTGTCATCCAAGAAGTTGCAGGAGATAGTGAAAGGATTCAAGAAGAAACTCATTTTCCTGATGAGATAAAGACCCATACATTTTCAGTAGAAAGTCAAGAGATAGAAATTGTTTTCCATAACATGTTTTTTTTATGTGCGGGTATGAACAAAGTTCAAAATTTTGGGGATAGCAACAGGTAGCCTTTCATAAGACTAGCAGAGAAATTGACATGGAAGCCATGTACTATGGAGATAAATAAATAAAAGTGGAACATGATTGCAATTCCTGTACAAAACATTGTTGATAAAGTGAAGGATTGAAAAGGATGTGAAGCTGAGGTACTTAAAAAATCAAAAGATTTGTGTAGAAAGCATATTGCTGAAAGAATAACTGAAGATGTAGAGGAAGGAAAACAAATGCTGTGAGGAAAAGAAAATGAGGAACTTCATACAAGTCTGTCTCATGATGGTTTATTTCAATTGCAAATAAGAAATAAGAGGAAAATTTTTATCTTAGGAAGGAGCCAACAATTTGAATCATATATTTTTTTGAAGGCAACAAGGAGGATGAATTTTGTTGTTATAGGTGCATTCAATATGTAGGAGGCTTGTTCTATGGGGAAGAATGTAATGAGATGGAGAATGGAATATTGTAGTCTTGGGAGATGTTCAGGAGGATAATTGGTAGTAATAACCTAGAAGAAGGAAAATTAGGCATGGAGGTTGAGGAGATAATGACGCTGAAAAAGGGAGTACCTAAGGTATGGTATGATGGCAAGGAAAAAGTGACCAGTGTCAGCACTTAGCTCAATGGAGGGAACTACATCAACATGATAGAAATGAAGAAATTTCAAAGTAAAATCTAAGATCAAGGAAGAAATAGGATAGTCGATATCAAGCTAATGATGCAAGGTTGCATCAACAAAGCAACATAATCCATTATGGGTTCTTGATAGATTGAAGTTAGGGCTAGAGCAGTGACATGATCAAATATGTGGGCAACAACAACACTTTATTTGGGACCCTTGATGTTTTTATAGATACGACATTTTCCACTCGGGGAGTTTGATGCAAGAGCATCACCCTAGGAAGACACCATTTTGTTTAAGGCCCAGAAGATCATGTAAATTCTAAAGGAGATCCTATTTCCCAATCTTTATTTTGTATAGATTACAAATTAGGGGAATTTAATGTAAGGCTAGGTGTCTTAACTATATAAATTTTTGGCTGCTAGGATATTTTTCCCAGGTGGGCTTATGTAAATATAACAAGTGTTAGATTAGTTAGGTAGTTCTAGAATGCTAAACAATTTTCCAAATTCTCTCTATCTATAGATATATTTTTAGTATTATTGTACATAAAAATGTGTAGAAAATGAGTTAGTAGGAGAGATCAAAGTTAAAGGGAAAGGCCTCGAGAACAAAAGAGGAGAAGCTAACGAGCTAAGGTAAGATCGATAAATTTTAGGGAATGAGTGCCATTGTATTCTCTGTGAATATAAATGCCTTTCTAAACAATAGAAGAAAACAAATCAATCCTATAATGTAAGTTCCTCTCTATGCATGAGATTCATAGTTCTGTTTGCAAATGGCAATAATTTCTATGGTTTGAATTTGTTGTTTCATGTTTGGTATAAGTCCAAGGACCCCATCTATGATTGGAGCGCTAGAAAGAAGGAACAAACTATCTCGTTTTACTTCTTGAATAGTTTATTTTAAGTTCTATTCACTGTCAAATTCTTGGGTCCTAGTATTGACTCTATCGTTCATTTCTTTACATCACATTTAAAGTTCGAAGAAAGTGAAAACATTCTCTCGCCAACTTGAGTTCCCCATGAGCACGATTGGAAGTTTTCATTTGCATCTCGTATAACCCACCATCAATGAAGGGCTCTGTCGAAAGGGCCAAAGAGCGGAACCAAGTGGGTAAGTCCTCTTCTAGTAGCATGAATTAATGGAGGACGCTAAATAACAATGAAATTGGGTCATAGGAAAAATATTGGACGTGCTCATAGGAGGCCGACTCCGATTGAAATTAATCGTGGGATTGAAAAAAAATAATAAAGAGGGCTATAGATTATAAAGAGCTGATTAAAAAGGGACCACACCACTTTAGTCCACGAATACAAGAAGGGAAAAATGCAAAACAATTTTTTGGTAAAGCAAGAAGGGTCTCGCCTCATTGGGAATCACAGTACTAATTAAAGAATTAGTGCAGAGGCTAAAAGATGGTTGACGAGTATATAAAATTTGTGTTCGACACAAATAGAGGATAGAATCCTGAGCATAACAAGAGTAAGCTACATAAGGGGTCTACTATCATATATGCTTGGAAAACTCTGTCATAAGCGTCATAGTATTGGAGTATCAAATTCCATTAGTAAGGATTTTATCCTTTTAAATAGATCTATGAGATTAGGTTAAAGAGAAGTAATATATTATTATGAAATTAGGTTAAAGAGAAAGTGCTATATTATTATTATTATTGTTATTGTAATTTAATATTTTATATTAATTTATAAGGTTGAAAAATGTATTTTAATTGTTTAATTTAAAAAAAAATTATAGTACAAAAAATTATTAAAATTTCATTCTTAATAATATTAGTAGTGAGTATTTTATTATTATTATTGAAATTGGAAGATGGAGTTTCGAGGAAAAAATCGACTTCTATCTGACGTGGATTAGGGTTTGGACATTTCTTCTTTGTAGCGACTGAACCTACTGCCCCCGTTAAGTATCTCGCTGCATACACCGCCACCACTACAACCTGCTCCCTTTCTTCTAAGAAGGCTCACTCATTTTGTTCTTTCTCTTGGTCGCGTACTGATCCATAGGCGAACGGCTTTTTGAGGACTACTGGCAACTCGCATGTTGTTTTTCGGCGGTTACAATCATGGAGCTCAACGAGGTAGATTATTATGATGACCCTTATGCATTTGTCTCCATCTGGACGACATCCACTCCCTCGATTTCGGAAGGGCAGTTTCCCAATATCGTTGGCCTGCATGATGCCCCTTTGCCCTCGCCATTTGTTTTGGATCCCTCCTATCTGGCTGCATCCTTGCCTGATGCGCCCCCTTCCTAGATGGTTTCCACTAGCTCTCCTCCATCGCCGGCATCCCTATAGTTTATGGCTAGTTGCATTAGCCCAAACCCCTCCTATTGTCCCCTGGGTTACACTTTTTATCCCCAGGTTGACATCTCCACACATACACCTTCTTCTCCTCTTGTTGGCAGAACCCCTATTTTATCTGACGGTCCTCCTCTACCTCACTTTTCGATGCCTCCTTCTTCTGGTTGTTTTGAGGGCACTCCTCTAAATATTGATGCTAACCCCTCTGAGCCCCCCTGGAAGAACATAATCCCCCTCTGGGAACGCATTAGGTCGACGACAGTGCAAAGAGTCATAGGACAAGGAAGAAGACAAGGTGTGTAAAGGCCCAAAATCAAAACATTGCTCTTTGTCTGGGCAAAGACATCAAGATGGGCGAAGCTCTTGATACCACTGATAAGGTCTTAATCAGATGGGTGCGAGGTCAAAATTACTCCATAGCTAGGCTCAGGCAGTGGACCATAGAGATTTTGGGGCACACTATGATAGAACTCCCTTTTGTACAAACTCTCATAAGAGGATGGTTTATGCTACACTTTGCTAGGGTTGAGTGCACCACATTGATCTTATCCAAATGTTTGCATATCGAGCACACCCTTGTGCTGCTCAAAAGATGAAACCCTCTTTTTGACTCTGAGAGGGAACAGATGGGCACAGGGCCACTATCGGTCAAACTACCGAGCTTGCCCCTTCACTACTAATCTGAGGATATTTTTCGGCGCATTGGGAATGCTCTGGGGACCTATTTGGAGCATGATAATTCATACCTAGACTTGAGCAATATGTCTCTAGCGAGGATACTGGTTCACCTCGACACAAGGGAGGGCCTGGAAGAACACATTACACTGCACTGGAAACATTATACGCACATTCAGATACTTGATTATGAGGGGGTACCTTTCCAGTGCAGGCGGTGCCACAAAGTTGGGCATTTATTCTAGGAATTCCCTTTGAATGGGACATCTAAAGTTGAGGAACACCAGTCAACTGAACTTGTTAAAGTCCCTAGGGCTCTTGAATATCGGGTGGCCAATAGCATTGTATAGATTAAGGTGGACAAAGAAACTGTGAAGAAGCGTGACAATGCTCAATTTCGACCTCGCTCTCCTCCTTTGACCAGGGCTTCGGTAGCTGGTGGCTGCACTCTCTTCGTGTATGTCATTATCTACCCCTTTCTTTGTTTTTCACTCATTTTCGTCTTGTGCATCAGATTTTATCTCTTCTCGAGAGCATTGTGTGCTATCTTTGGGCTAGACTCCACTCTTCTTGACCTACTCACTGAATCCAGCCCCTCCCACTATCTCTTGCACTCCTTCATCCTGCCCTGAGGCGACCATCTCTTCTGCACACTCCTAAGACACAAATTCTGGAAATAGCTCTCACTCTTACAATCTTCGATCCCATTCTTGATCTATGCCTCTGGACACCATAGGCATAGGGATCTTATCCCCCTACATTCCCCCCAACCACCTCGGGTCAGACCCTCATCCCTCTCCAGGGCCAAGCAACAGGCGGACATGGACATCGTTACGGGTCACCAGCATTGACTAGGTTCTTAGAGTGCATAAAACCCTGGGGTCCTCCCCCTCATGAAGCTTCTCTCCTTCAACTACTGAGGGTTAGCTAGTCCCGACAAAAAAATAGCATTCCATAGGCTCCTTTGCATTGAACGGGTGGATGTCATTTTTCTCCAAGAGACTTTGGGCTTAACGGAACCCATTACACTTCTACTTGAATCCATGCTCCTCAGATGGCATTTTTATGCCCTCGATGTTCATGGGAGATCAAGAGGCATAGCGATGGGGTGTAACACCAGGTCTATTAAATTAAATAATATCTGGGGGGACTTGGTTTCATTAGGGCAGATCTCTACTCATCTGACCTAGGTATTGAATTAAGAATGATAAATTTTTATGGTCCTTGCCATAACCAGGCTATCTTCAGGGAGCATTTACTCAATTCCAGACTCTTGCAAGTGGACAATCTCATCCTTGGAGGAGACCTAAATTTCTCCATTGGATACTCTGAAGCATGGGGATAACACGCACGTGTTGATTCCTGATCAGAATTTTTTGAGAGAATTTTGGAGGACCATGATCTTATTGAAATACCAACTGCCAAGTTACAACCCACATAGAGGATCAGATGTATTGCCGAACCTATGTTTCCCACAAGATTAGATCGATTCCTCCTTAAAGAATGACTCCTTGGATTGGGGAGTAATTATCAGCAATGGGTTGGGTCGGGAGGACTATCAGACCATTCACCCATATATATGGATATCAGTGGACATGCATATAAACCAAAAACTCCATATAAATTTAATGCTACTTGGCTAAAAGACACTGACTACATTAGGCATGTCACTGACTACTGGAAGTCTCACCCTCCTGAGGAGGGAGGCAACATCTTTGAAGGTTTTTCTCACGATTTAGATCATCTGAAGAGCTTGTCCAAGAAATGGGAACACAACAAGAGACTGATAGAAGATCAAGCATTGAAGAACATAGAAGTAGAGATTGCTTCCTTGGAAGATGAACACGGGTGTGGGGAGGGGGGGGTATCTAACCCCAGAGCATAAAGAGAGGCTCACATCCCTGGTTTCTCAAAGGGACAAAATCCTTAGAGACAGAGAAGAATCATGGAGGTTACAAAGTACAACCATCTCAGTTCAAGAAGGTGATGAAAACACAAAATTTTATCACAAATTCACTAATGGACGTAAATAAATCAACACCATTTGGCATATGAATAATGAACAATGCATCAAGGTTAACTCTTTTTAGCATTTAAACTACTTTTGGTATCACACATTTCAAGCATATCTATAAGGCCCCTCCAAATGCATCACTGGCTGAAATCATCAATGTGGCACATTTATTCCCACGGTTCGTTGAACAAGAGGATGCAGAGGATCTCGTCAAACCTATTACAATGTGGGAGCTAGAAGCTACTCTGAAATTGTTTAAAAAGGACAAGTGTCCAGGACTAGATGGATGGTCTATTGAGTCATATATTGCTTTCTTCGAAACCCTAAGAGAGAAACTCCTTGAGGTCATCGAAGAATGTCGAATCTCTGAGAGAATGTACGAGGCCTTCAACTCCACTTTCATTGTGCTCATTCCAAAACCTAATAATCTTGAGTCCTTCAATGATTTCTGCCCCATTTCACTCTGCAATTGCTTATATAAAATCATCGCCAAAATAATAGCTATTCGCCTCCAAACCATCTTATCTACTCACATCTCCTCTGAACAATTTGCATTCCTATAGGATTGATAGATACATGAGGCGCTTGGTATATTCCAGGAGGTCTTGCATACCATAAAGACAAATAAAATTGAAAGGTATGATTCCCAAGGTAGATCTCTCAAAAGTGTTTAATCATGCTAGCTGGCTATACATCGGAATGCTTTTAACTCATCTAGGTTTTCCCAACGAATTCATCAATTGGATTATGTGTTGTATAACAAATGTATCTGTCAGTATCCTTATAAATAGATCAACTTCTCCCTTCTTTCATTCAGAAAGGGGCCTCAGGCAGGGCTGTCCCCTTTCCCCCCTTTTATTTCTATTCATCATGGAGGGACTTAGCAAACTCATTTTGGATGCTCACAGATCGAGGTGGTTACATGGAATCAGGATTACAAATAATTGCATCCTGAATCATTTACTTTTTGTAGATGATGTTATGATTTTTCTTAATGGAGGTATAGGGGACCTAACATAATTACAAAACATCATGGCCTTATTCAGTATTGCAATAGGTATGGAGATCAACAACATAAAGTCTACCATCAATACCTCGGGTTGTTCACCGTATGAAACACAATACACTCTCCACATGTTTCCCTTCACTCTCCATCCACCTAGATGACGAATTCAGATACCTTGGATACATACTCAAGCCTCACTGCTACAAAATCGCTGGTTGGATATGGTTGGTGGCCAAGATTGAGAGAATACTAAACATTTGGCATCATAAATATCTCTCCAGAGATGGTCGCATGGTCCTGTTAAAAGCCATTATGGAAGCCACTCATGTGTATTGGATGTCCTTAGCATGGATTCCTAGGGGCATTCTTACTAGTATTCAAAATCTCTGTTGCAGATTCCTTTAGAAAGGTAATTAGGTAGGTAGCATATTTGCATGGACTAAATGGGAGATACTAGCGTTGCCCAAGAAGTGGGGAGGCTGGGGTATCAAAAGTCTGTCTCATTTTTCAACCACACTAGCTGCTAAGTTGGGTTGGTAGCTCATCACTTCATGCAACTTATGGAAGAGGGTGGCCTATTCGAAATATATATATCCCCTCAACTTGATGGACTGGATTAGACACCCCACCTGGAATCAGACAAGAATATCAATAATGTGGAAAGTAGTCCTCAATTCCATGCCTCTCATTAGGGACGAGATCACTTGGAAAATACATTTGGGTTCCTTGGTGCGCATTGGAAGGGACCCTCTGGATTGGTAGTGGAAACCCACATAGGCTCCCTCAGGAATTAATCATGATGCTCAACGCTGCTGGCATCTCGCACATCAATAATATTGCGGATCATGAAAATACCACCCTCTTCCAACAAACGTGGAAGTCAGCACATTGTCTTAATCTCCAACACATTTGGCATCATTATTGGGACACTTATCTCTCGACTCTGGTGGAATCACACATAAGGATCACATAGGGCGAGGATGAACTAATATGGGCACAGTAAAAACATGCGACACATTCTCCCAAAGATGGATGCCTCTGTGTTTATGTAGATCACCGTCCTCCTGCAATTGAACTTTGGTGGAGCCAGCTGTGGAAACTAAAAGCATGCTCGAGATCATGACTATTCATGTGGACAATACTCATGAACAAGACTCCCCCAAGAGATAATCTAGCTAAACGAGCCTTCCACGACCCATCGTGGTGCGTTTTCTGCAAAAACAGCTCTGAATCCATTGACCATCTCTTCTTATGCTGCCTGATCACGGTGGACCTCTGGCATTCGACCCTCCTCGCCTCTCATACCCCCATTCGATGGTAGGGAACATCTGTTAAGGATACATGGTTGTCTTGGTGGGCTTCGGTAACCCCAAACAAAGCCATAAATCTCCCTCTCCTCATTTGTTGGGCTGTTTGGCTAGCTCGAAATCAATATATCTTTTGGAAAATCTTTCCTAGATGGCACACCATCTTTGACCATATTTTGGCCATCAATCACCTCTTACCTAATGATGACGTTACTCCTCCCACCAAGACTATTATACCCGAGGCTATTAACTGATCCTATTCTTGGGCTTTTTTTTACGGGTCAACACAAAATGACCAGTTTGGAGGGGGAGTTGTACTCTACCTTTCTGATACTCACTTTTAAAAAATTCAAATGGGGTTGGGAGGGGGTACAAATAATGTTTCATAGCTCATCACACTTAGACACCTCGTATAATTTTCCTTAGAAAAACAATGCAGAAATATACAAATTTTTGGGGATTCAAATATTATTATCAATTGGTGATCCGAATTGGATCCTTAAACATCTCCATGATTGTTTCAAATTATGTCAGGCTTCAAAATATTATGAATAATAGGCTTATCAGAAATGACCTCTAGACAATGGAAATTTGTGGCCAGGACAGAACAACGAGGACCCTCTGTCAAAGTGCATTGACCGTTGGCCCATGGAGACGGCACATGGATTCAAATTAGCAATCGGAAGCCCAAATCTAGAAACGGAGGTAGTTTCTGATACGCGATTAATGTAAAGCACTAATCATGTATCGCAGGGAAAAACTCTCAGTGAAGGAAAGCCCCGAGCACTTCGTCACGAGGAAAACAGGAAATCGTGTGGAAATCGTCAAAAGGCGGGTCCTGTGCCCAAAACTAGCAGGGTATCACATGCACTTCGAGTGGTAAGCAGGTTTGGCCGAGTTCAGTGCGATGCCACACACCGGGTGACGCGTGTCCGGTGGATGAGAGAGAAAACCACTTACATTGCGTGAGGAACAGTCGAGATACTTACTCACACAATATAGATGGAGACTGTAGGATCTGGAGGCTCCAGATCAACGGCGGAGAATTAACCCGATGGATGAATGGATTTGACGGGGAAATAGATTGAGGCACATAAAAAATTGAGGTCTGGCATGACCGATGAGCTGGCAGAAGAATCAGTTTCGTGGGCAAATCCTGGAGTAATAGAAATAACGATCATTTAAAGAAAACTGACACTCAGTTCGTAAGGTGATAAGTGGCCACCTCTCTGTGCAACATTACACAATGATGATGATGCAGAGTAGGGGAATTGTAGCAGACCAAGGTAGGTGATCCAAAGAGCAAAGAAGAGGAAATGAACAGTCAAGGAGCAAATGGGCTTTAAGCCACGAACAGACAAAGAGCAGAGGGAACAAAAGAAGAGAAAGAAGCGAATTGTAGAGAAGAAAGAAGCCGAGCTGACCTATAGAGAAAAGACAACATTGAGGAGACAGAATAGAGAGAGTCTGAGAGTCTGTGAACTCTAGAAAAGACTTGAGAGGTTCAAACAACTCCTCTATGTATGCATGTCTGGTATTGAGTACCAAATTGGGCTCATACCATCGAGACCAGTTGAGGTTGGGATTCAGTAAGGGGGAGTCTGTGTACTTTAGAGGCTTGGGGGATCCAAGTACCACCCTACTAATCATCATCTATTAAGTGAGACTCAAATTGAGCTCCTTATTGTAAAATCTCTACTTTAAGACACAATAGAAAAGGCCACCACTGAACGCTGGACTAGGAGATGTAGCCCAGGAGGATTGGGTGAACTCCTTATTATATTTGTTGTGTTTTTTTGTATTTTCTTACTGTGTTTCTCTTACTGTTCCAAGTGCTTGTGTATTTCACAATCTTATCAATTCGTTGCTTAAAATAAAATAGGCACACCCTAGCATATGGGTCTGTAATACCTTCATTAATTAACTGAGATCATTCATGAGTTATTTTTCAGATCAAGTGGTATCAAAGCTCTAGGTTGTTTAAGGTTAGATAAGATTGTGTTGGATTTTTCTTTTGAATGCTAACTAGATCAAAGCTTAAATTAGGAGAAGGAGAGTTTGTTGAGACTAACCCAAAAATTGAAAGAGTCTATCCTCATAAGAAAATGTCAGAGGAAAGTCCCTTGGGGCTAGACCCTCAATTCATAGATAGTTTCCTGGCCATGAGGTCCATGGTAGAGGAAATGTATAGGGAATTTAGGAAACATAAAGATGAGGACTCATCAGGCTCCAAGCAAGATAAAGGAGAAGAAGAGTCTCTCCTCCATGACAACTCAAAAGGCAAAGGGAAAGAAGAAAGCTTTGTCACACCTCCTAATAGCCCTGAACATAAAAAGAAAACAAATCTGATCAAATTATATGTTAAATTTTATTTACCAATATATGATGGAAAGTTGAATGTAGAGAATTTGGATAATTTGATCAAAAAAATTGATGTTTATTGCAAAGTGTAGAGTATTGACTGAAACAAGAGTAAGATTCAGTTGGCTAGCCTACACCTCAGAGGCACTGCCTTGGTATGGTGGGAAGGCAGGACACAAGCTGAAATGAAGAAACATGGTAAGATTCTTTCTATCTGGAGTGAATTTGTTTCTGCAATAAAAAAACAGTTCTATCCACTAGCATACATGCAGCAAGCCATGATGAGCTGGAAAACTCTTCGTCAATTGAAAGGGAAAAGTGTACATGGTTACACCCAAGAATTTAGGAAGCGAGCTTTGATTCTAGGAATTTCATTAGACTCATTTGAGACTCTATTGAAGTACATAGGTGGTCTACACAGCTACATGACGCATACTATCCTCATGTTTAATCCCACTAGCATAGATGAGGTATTTGTCCAAGCTAAACATCTGGAAGCTAGAGGAAAGAATGGGAACCCAAAAGTTGGAGGATTATCCAAGCCCATTCCAAGCAAGAATAAGGAGAAAAGAAAACATAAATGGAAAGAGACGAAGGCCAACACTGCACAGAAAAGCAAGTCTTCATGCACTCACTCTAAGAAGGATAGGCATGATGATAAGCACTATTGGATTCTGTAGCCAGAGCTGAGACCCAAGAAGTTAGAGGGCAAGACGAAGAAGACTGCTGCAACTATTCAGAAATATTTGGGGTTGGACTCAGGAGATGAAATAACCATTGCAGCCACATGTATAAAAGGTTGTCCACTTTAGCGAATGCAAAAATCAAGAAGCAAGTGCAGGAGTTGCTCGAGAAGGGATTCATCAGACTTAGCACATCACCATGTGGGTCTCCAATCAATTTGGTGAGAAAGAAAGATGGCTCGTCGAGAATGTGAATTGATTATTGAGCATTAAATAAGATGACTATAAAAAGTCATTACCCCCTTCCTCAAATAGATGACCTATTAGATCAATTGAAAGAAGCTGTTTATTTTTCCAAGTTAGACTTGCATAGTGGATATCATCAGGTTAGAGTTGTAAAACAAGATGCATGGAAGACTGCTTTCAAAACAAAGTAGGGATTGTATGAGTGGCTGGTTATGCCTTTTGGCTTAACTAATGTTCCTGCTACTTTCATGAGAATAATGAATGATGTACTTAAACCTTTTCCTAATGATTTTGTTATTATATATCTAGATGACATTCTTATATTTAGAAAACATGGAAAGAACATTTAAAGCATGTTAAGCAGACACTAGATGCTTTGAAAAGAGAAAAACTTTATGTTAAACTCTCAAAATGCAAATTTGGCAAAACATCTTTGAATTATCTGGGTCATATAGTAGGGGGTGGTGAATTGAAGATAGATCCCTCTAAGGTGGCAGTCATTGTAAACTGGCCTAAACCCAAATCTGCTACATAAGTTAGAAGCTTCTTAGGAGAAACACAATACTAGAGAAAGTTCATTTCTAACTTTTCCTTAATTGCAGCTCCCTGACATGATTTAACAAGATTGAACAAGGTGTTTCAGTGGGGAGGCAAATAGCAGAAAGCCTTCGACACCTTGAAAGAAAAGATTAGTACAACACTAGTACTAGCACTACCTAATCTTCAAAGATCATTTGAGATCCAAACGGATGCCTGTGACTATGCCATGGGAGCAGTGTTGATACAACACGGTAAACCCATATGTTATCATTTTGAGACATTTAATTCTGCAATAGTTAACTATCCAACATATGATAAAGAATTGTATGCATTAGAATAGAGCGTGAAAAAGTGGAAACATTACTTAATGGGAAAAGAGACAGTCATACATATTAATCATCAACCACTTCAATATCTACACTCTCAAACTAAGTTGTAGCAATCAAGACACTATAGGTGAATGGGTTTTCTACAACAGTTTCATTTAGTCATTAGATATAAAAAGGGCATACACAATAAAGTTGCAGATATGTTGTCTAGACCTATTATAAATGCATCCACTATACTTAAGCATAATTCAGTACTGCATGAGAGCTACATTGAACAATAAGCTCAAGATATAGATTTCAAAGATGTATATGCAACTTTAAGTCAAGGAAAACGAGTAGAAGAATTGGATTATCACATTAAGGACTAACTCTTGTATCATTGTGGGAAGTTATGCATTCCGCAAATTGAAAGAGTAAAGATAATTTAGGAAACACACACTTCTATAATATCATGTCACTTTGGTGTAAGTAAAATAGTTGCACAACTGCAAAGATTTTGTTATTGGCCAAAAATGAATGAGACAGTTTCTAGATATGTACGAGGGTGTACCATGTGCGCTAAAAGCAAGCCCAACAATATAAAACTAGGCTTGTACACTCCACTGCCAGTTCCTTCTCATCCTTGGGAAAGTGTTTCCAATGGACTTTGTTG